>JAODAC010008523.1:0-28068 GCA_027575185.1 Mimaenictus wilsoni
GCCGTTACGCTTGGCCGTGATAAGATATTTTCCAGACGCTCAAGGCGCCAAACGCTTCATGCATCCACATAAACCTATTCTTGTGCCTCTATGTTCTCTTTATTAACCACTTGACGACTCAGGGCTTACAAAAAACGTGCAAAACATGTGGTGTAGACTAAACAGTTCAAAAGGTTCTTTCACGCCAGACTAAATATTGATAATTTAGCGACAAATATAAAAAAAGCTACACAAACCTACCGGGAAAGTGCAAACCTAACCTCTTTATTCATGCTGTAGGTTGTAGGGCAGTTTGCACCGTTTGTTGTTTGCTTTTTTTTCCGTTTGGGGTTCTTGGTATATGAATTGGAAGTTTAAATTGTTGAAACAAATAACGTGTTTTTCGTATTTATATATAATTGTTTATGTTGTGTGTCACTTTTCTTCTTCCTCTGTTAGATTTTTTTTGTATTTTTATGTTTTAAATTTTTATTTATACACTCTATTTAAAAGAGAATGTATATTTATTTATGTTGCATAGTGGATTGTTCAAAATTATTACTGTATTGTTAAAAACAAAATGTTAATCTATTGTAATGTGTTTTCTGAGTTACTTCTTTCATCTGTTTCATTTTTCAAAATTTAATTTAAAAAATTTGTTCCAACTAAATTTTACTTTGAAATTCATCAATTAACGCTTTGACTGCAGTGGGTTAGTAACTTCATACATTATCTAGGTAATGCATGCATTCACTAGTTAAAGTGTTCATTTCTATAGTGAGTGAACGCTTTGACTGAAATGGGAAGTGAATGTATGCATTGGCTAGTAAATGTATACATTGGCTGGAATGTATACTTTGCAACATATACACACACACACTTTGCAATGGCTTACCTACTATTACGACTCATAGTGGTTTATTTAATAAAAAGAGGGAATATAATCATTTATTTTTGTCGTAGAGCGTTCAAATTTTCAGAATTCACATATTGCATTATATAATTGCATATAGAGTGAAGCTGTGGGGGGGGGGACTGGAATATTTGTGAAGCCTTTCACACATACTAGAAAAACATAGTGTACAAGCACCATTCCATGCTCGTTGTACAATATACGGTATTAATTAAAATTTAATGATATGTAAATTACTTATTAGAATATAAAATAAAGTAATAATGATGTAAAAGTGTCCTAAAAATAGGAAGCTTATTAATTGCCAATTGAAATCGTGCCTGAACACCCTCATAATTTGTCCGGTTTTTGAGATTTAATTTGCAATTGGCAGATGTAAACAATAAACAATTGCACTATAAATCGCACATGGAATTTATGGTCTGCACAATGTAATTTGTGTAAATTTCATGACTAAATGGAAGCGGTTGCAGTATTTAGCCACCTTAGCGTTCATACCCTGTGGGGCATTACATTTGCAAAATATCCGCGCTGGCTGCCAGCATTTGGCGCAAAATGCGAAATAAAGCAAATGAGCGTTCGTTAACGACCAACGAATAAATAAAATTAATTAAACTAATGCGTTGTGCGTGTACCGTAATTAAAACCGACACTCCAATAATACCAAATCACCGTCCTCAATCGACCAATCGTTTTATACGCACTGCTTTTTACGCATACCATTTCGGCTGGGCGGTTGTCCATGGGGAAAAGGGTTCCCCCCAAAAATTATCTTACTAATACGCTTCGGCAATATTCATAGAAATTACAACGCTCGGCAATTCACCTGACCTTTTCGGTTATCCCGCCTATTGTGCCCTCATTTATTCGAAACCGGGGGAAAAGAACGAAACTGGGAAAGAATCGCCCTTCCAGAAAGTTCGAAATAGGTTTTAACATAATTGGTATTATGTTCACTCATTATATTCCCATCATTAATCCATTTCCAAACACACAATGCAATACAATCAGCATGCGCGCGTGTAATTGAAATGCGCCTATTGTTCGGACTTTTCCTTTGACTTTTTGTTTTAGAGCCCTATTCCTTGATAATAGCGTCCGTCCGTACTGCGCAGTCGTTTTTTTTTGTTTGTCTTCGTAGTTGAGTTTTAATTGCTTTTGTCCCCTTTTTGTGATGGAACGAACAATTTGCTGGCGCGTATAAACAAACAACATGAAGACAAGACAATTCTGACTGCTGCATTTGCAGATCATTTCAGTTGGTGGGGCGTTGCGAAAAACTAATTAATTATACATCAAGCACACAACAATTGTTTATGTTGTATAACATAAATTGTTTGGTAATTAAATCAAGATATGCAAAATTGTGATAAGAGAACAGAACTGAATAGCATAAAGCTTTTCTGAGATAAACTTTCAATAAATAGCCTATACTCTGCCAGTGACGGCGGCTCTTTTCGTGGTCGTGTATCAAATTCCTACATATTTGATCGAAGTGGCCTGAGGGTCAGTTGTAATTATTTAAGTTATCGACAATTTTGTAAAATATTTCAGAAATTATGCTCTTAGTAACAAAATATCAAATTCTATACTAAATTCAGATAATTTCCCGTAAAAATATTGGAACTCAATTGGGCTCATTTATTGCTCTGTTAATTAACTATCGAAAACTAAAAAGATCAATGAAAATTATCAAAATTTCTTTATGTTAGTTCTTTAACCAGCATTTTGTTAACTATTCCATAAACGATACTATTAAAAAATGATACAACTACAACTCTACATTTTGAAAATTCCCTGTTGAGATAACAAAACACAAGTAGGCATGTATATATACGTGTTTATTGATTATCTAATAAGGAAAAGATCAAGAAAAAATATCAAAAATGGTTTAAGTCATCAACTAATTTGTTTCTACCAATTATTTCACAAACGATGTTATTCGAAAAGATCAAAATTCTACCCTAAAATTCGAGAACATTTCGTATGAATATTAAAATTCAATAGGGCACTTTTATAGGCCTGTTAATTAGCTATCTAACACTGAGAAGATCAAGAAAGAATATCAAAAATCGTTTAAGTTATCAACTAATTTGTAATTCATTTCACAATTGGTGCTATTAGAAAAAGTTTCAAATTCAACCCTAAATTTCGATGAATTCTCGTAAAAATATTCAAGTACAAAAAAGTTCCAAATTTTAACTTAAATTTGTATTACTTCTCGTAAGAATATTAAAATGAAATTACTAGAATGACAAGATCAAGAAAATATATCAAAAATTGTTTAAGCTATCAACTAATGAGTAAATTATTTTACAACTGGTGCTATTAGAAAAAGTGACAAGTTCAACCCTAAATTTCGATAAATTCTTGTAAAAATATTAAATCCCAATCAGGCACATTTATAGGCCTGTTAATTACCTATCTAAAGTTGAAAATTTAAAAAATATATGTCAAAAATTGTTTAAGTTATCAACTAATTTGTAATAATTTCAGAAACGGTGCTATTAGCAAAAGTTCAAAATGCTATCCTAAATTTCAATAACTTCTTGTAAGAATATTAAAATGCAATTGGGCGCTGTTATGAGCCTGTTAATTAACAATCTAAACCTGAAAAGTTAAGAAAAATATATCAAAAATTGTTTAAGATATCAACTAATTTATAAGTTATTTCAGAAACGGTGCTATTAGAAAAAGTTCAAAACTCTAAATTTCAATAACTTCTCGTAAAAATATTAAGTCACTACTATAATAAATTTGAGTTCATATGGGTTGTTTTATGATAATATTGGGAAAATATGGAAATTCAAACATATATATGATGATTATGAATTATAGCTTTTTGTGAAAATCGAATTTCGCAGAGATTATCCAAGATTTGCATGCGATTATTTGCGCCTGACCCCAAAATCAAACACGCAAATCACCAGTTTAATTTCCAATTGCATAACGTTAATGCCATGTGACACGCGCGCGAAATGTGTGAAACTTCAATTAGCATCTCTGTCGGTGTGTGGCAACCTCATGACCGCGTGCGTCATCCGCAGCCTGGGCTTGTTCGCCGAGTACATGCACATGAGCAGCGGTGAACATCAGAGCGTTCGCCCGTTGATGTAATATCACAATATCAACCACGGGAGCGTCACACCGGGGTTGCAGAGCGCCGCGACGTGCGTTAAACCGCCCGCCAAACCGCCGCCATCGGCTTCGGTCGCAGACATCACTTCAATATGTGTCTCGCGCGCCGGGCTCACTTGTGCACCACTTCAAAATTACCAGCCTTTGTTTATTCGACGCCTGTTATCATTGCGGATAAGCGTCGAGCGTTTTTGAATTAATGCTCTCGAAGCGCCAAAACTGGCCCAGTGTGTCGCACGCTGTTTTGACAAGAACTACGAACGAGT
The DNA here is from genome assembly GCA_027575185.1 of Mimaenictus wilsoni. Classification (NCBI taxonomy): domain Eukaryota; kingdom Metazoa; phylum Arthropoda; class Insecta; order Coleoptera; family Staphylinidae; genus Mimaenictus; species Mimaenictus wilsoni. The sequence continues at coordinate 4,297 of JAODAC010008523.1, forward strand.
CGCGCGTATGTGGCATGCATAAATTATTATCATTATTAAATATTCTAATGGTAGACATTTATTCATGACATCATCCAGCGGACGAGTGTGGGGCATTCTCATGCTTTCTCTTTGGGTTCAGTAGCGTAGCTAGGATATAGTCGGAATTGACATGATTGGACCTTCTGTAAAGAGAGGATGGTTTCAGGATGCTGGATGTTGGAATGAATAAAAAAAGTTTAGGTCTAAGTGAATCACTTAATTTTTCAAGATTTTTTAAGCGCTTTTTTTTCACTTTCTTCACGGTCCTTTGAACCGGATGTTTTCAAGATCCTTTTGAAGCAAAACTAATTTCATAGTCCTCAGAACCGTATCTTTCTTCGACAATATCTATTAGTATCTGGTTATGTTACAAAACTGATTCTGTGCCTGGTCAGGTACAAAGAAATGGTTGGAAATCAAACTCAAATTGATAATACGTATTTTTACACGATTGTTTCGAAGGTAAACTACTTTCATAGTACTATGAACCGCATCTTCTTTCAACAATATCAATCTGCGCATAGACCTGTTACCTCATCTGAATCTGGACCTGTATAAGTACAATTAAACGATTGAGTACGAAGTAGAGAATAATAATATGAGGGATGGTATTCTGAAAATGAATATTGGAATCAATAAAATCAATGTCAAATGTCCATATAATGCTTAGGTCGAATTGGATTACTTTATGAACAAGCTTTCTCGAAGTACACACAGTTTTCATGGTCCTTTGAACCGGTTCTTTGCACAGTTTAAACTCAGAACCTTAGGACCCTTAATATATGTATCTACGCCACTGCTCAACTCTTAAAACAAGAAGAGAGTCATGCCTTCGTCTGTCTGGAGAGCTAGGGTACATCTCTACCGTTCCCACATGTACGTATGACAAAGTTTGACATATTGTCACTGCCAACACACGCATACACCAGAAGGGTAGATGGCAAGCGGCGCAGATAGCGACGGCCGATAGCAGAGGAAAGTAATAAATTTCGGCACGTACAAGTACATAACGCATACTTGTGTGTGTCCATGCGCGCTATGCAAGCGTATGCTGGATTTATTATCACCCCTTTTTCAAACGCCTTTAGTGGAAACCCTGCACGCCCCCTTTTCCGGCTATGCCGTAGGCTATGTGTCAGATAACGCGGAAAAAAACTAATCGCCTCTCGTCCTTGCTGGCGTATGTGTGTGGCCCTTCCAAAAACTAAAACAGCGCAAATAATTATTATTCATAGCATGGAATGTTTTTTATTGATATGATAATTTAACATATTTGTCAACCCTCTTCCAGGGCGCTGAGATATGCGCACGTATATGCATATATACCCTAAGTTTCGGTGACGTTTGTTTGAACTCCCTCAGCAACTCATTTGCTATTCCCGGCGAATATCTGTTTAATCTGTTTATGTGTGTATGTCTTGTATGTTGACTTTAATTAAATTATTTCGTCGAGGTTCAACACCCCTTCGGAAGGCACGTCCCCTCTCTCGCTGTGCAGTTATTATGTTTTATTTAGTCAACATACTCATACCGGCGCCCAAGGAAGGAGAGAATAGACTAGCGAAAGGGAGAAAAACACAAAAAATGCTCAAGGTGATTACACAGCGATAACGAGCCGGAGGGTAATTTACTTTCGACGGAAAATAATGCATTGTGCTCTATGCGTTCCCTGGGGACAGCCGATTATAAACGTCGTTGCCCAATGTCAACATATTTGATACTTAATTGAATAATTTTCCTGTTTACTTATGATATATGAATGCAATTTACTTTTGGGCGCACTCAAAGTAAGTAATCTTTGTAAAATGTGAAGTAAGGTTATAAATCTTGTGTGACGTATGTATGTGTAAGTAGGTATATGAAATTAATGATAATTTTTGAATAGAATTTCTTATATATTTATAAACTTAGACCTATAAATTTTCAATTTAATAAGAAGGCTGTTATAGTTTCTGAATCTTTCGTGGCATAATTTCCGACCTTTGGCTTTAAATAATATTTTAATTCATTTTACCTTAATTCATACTCAAGTTATTATTATCAACCATACAGTATTATATGTAGAAATTATTCTATTTTGCTTAATCCAAAAATAGAATAGGGAGTTTTATTAAAAGTATGGTAAATTTTGAATTTTCTTTGATGAGAATTTCTGTCACTACTATATTTTTAATTCTAGTATCTAATTAATTATTAAATTCATTATATCCCAATTCATACAAAAGTTACAATTAATAATTGAACACTACATTGTGCAAAAATTATTTCATTTTTAGTGCTTCATTAGGGAGTTATATTGGAAGTATGGTAAACTATAAAGTTTCCTTGATTTACATCAATTTGTATATCAATTTCAACCATTAGCCTTATGCAATATTTTGATTCAGTATATCATAATTCATACTTAAACTATACTTATCAACCATACACCATTGTATGTAGAAATGATTCTATTTTGACTGAACCAAAGATAAAATGGGGAGTTTCATTAAAAGTATAGAAAATTTTGAATATTCCTGGATGCAGAATTATGTCGCTTCTTAATTTTCATGTTGTAGTCTTTAATAATTTAATCCATTATATCCTATTTCATGCATATTTTATAATTATTAGTTTTACACTATTTTATGCAGAAATTATCCCATGTTTATTACACCAAAAATAAATTAGGGAGTTATATTCGAAGTACCGTAAATTATGAATTTTCCTACATCGAAAAGACTGTTTGCATAAATTTCAACTTTTATCTTGTAGTAGTTCTTCGATTCATTATATCATAATTCATACTTAAGATATAATTATCAATCCTACAATATTTAATGTAGAATTTATTCTATTTTAATTATACCTGAAATAAAATAGGGACTTTCGTTAGAAGTATGGGAAATTTTGAAATTTCTTTGATGCGAAAATCTCTACTAAACGAACTAAACAGAAAGTATGTTACTTATAACTTAATTATGTTCTGTCTGTTACTTTTTGATAATCATTTAATAATTATTTACGAAACAAATGAAAAATTGTTCTGCTCAAAAAATGATATAAAGTGATGATTATAAACCATTAAAATGTAAAACCCCTAACCCTAAAAATAGTACCCAGTAAATTAAGTCATATTTGAAGAGTCATTATGTAAAACAACATGTTAAATACAATATCTTAAGGCTTTTTTCGCATCGGCGGAAATTTCGTACTTCCCATTTCCTGAGCTTAACTTTCAACTCGATACGAACGAACAGGAGGCCACACGATTGCGAATGAGCTGCACCGAAACGTGCTAGAAAAGTGAACGGTCGGTAGAAAGGAAAAAGAGAACAACAACAGTTAATTACCCACTCGAGAATTATATTTTCCGCAATCAGATCTTAACGCCAAACTTTGCCAGCATATAAACTGTGCATAACTTTCCGCACTCGAGTGTTCCTCGTGTCTCTCTGCCATTTGTACAGCCTCGCAGCAGTTTTTTGTTAAATTTATTTCGTGTTCTTAAGCATTTCGGAGTTTTTCCGCTCGTATTTACGCCGTCTATCGATAGGCTAGGCAACGCTAAGGCTTCTTACCTTCGCGAAACTTTTTGTTGGCCTGTTTTTCCGTTTCATTTTTCGTCGGCTTTCCATAACTTAATGCAAACTCGCCAACTTGCTAAATTGCGTTAACTAAATATACTTTATATTTGTTTCGTTTTCCGGCTTCATGTGGCTTTTCTTCCGTTCTGTACCTTTTGGTTGGAGGTAGGGTTTCTTAGGTGTGATTTTATGATTCTGAAGAATTGCGTGTATTTGTAGTTTTTGAAACTCAATTTTCAATTGCTCAATTCCTCTGGTTTGCTTCACATATCATCAGAATCAGAGAAAAATCAGCTGAGACTATAAGGGTAGAATAAGCTTATTTAAATATGTATTGATATGATTATTCGCTGTGTTAATTTGGATATTTACTCAAAAAATACTTTAATTTCACATGTTACGTCCAGTTTTCTTCTAATATCAAGCGAATCAAGGAAAAGTCAGCTGATTCTATAACGGCAGAATAAACTTATTTTAAACAGTATTGATACACATTATTTTTCGTGACTAGTTAGGTAGTAGATAAAACAATGCAGTTTATTTCAACAAGATGTATCCAGTCTGCTTATAATATCATGCGAATCAAGGAAAAGTCAGCTGACAATGAGACTATAAGTGTAGAACAAGCTTGCTTAAAATATATGAATACCCATTCTTCGTCGTCACCATTATGATATTTCCTAATGCAAGAGAGTTTAATTCAACAAGTTGTATCCAGTTTTCTACCAATATCATGCGAACCAGAGAAAAGTCAGCTGAGTCTATAAGGGTAGAAAACGGGCAACATTGGGATGTCCCTTCTATGAAGGTGGGCGACAACAAACTTAGCTGTGCGTTTTCGAGGGGATGTATCGACTTTGGGATATGTTTCGGGGAGTGCTGAGAAGTCGTGGCACGACTGGATAATGTTTCGTCGAAGGCGGTAGGTTTCCACGCGGTGCTCGAGGGTCGTCGTTACTTTTCTTCGCCGGGCGGCGGACACGCATGTTGATACAGCCCCTGTTGCCGGCGCCGAGTGCACATGCGGGTGGCTTTAACCCTATACGCGGCATTATCTTGGGACAGATAACCGACGGCGTGGCATCAATTTTATCGGTGCGGAGCTGATGTTATGTTGGGCAACTTAATAGTTTCACTCGTTTTGTCATCTACTCCCCGTCCTTTTAAAGAAGATAACTTTTTTTCCTTCGGCACTTTCTACTTAGGCGTTGCGACAAAACGCTGCCATCTTTTGTAGATAAAATTATAAACGTCACGCTATTCATAATGTTTGCCTGCGCCTGAAATAGAAACTCCGACCAACTGCGCGGAAAACCACGGCGGAAGTAAATTAAAAGTCCTAATTAAAAATAATACTCTTACATGGAATCCTCATTAAATTTCGCTGGCGACTTGAAACTTGGCGAAAACCGTAAAGTACGCATGCTGAAAGCGGAGCGTAGTACCTATTTCTTTGCGTTTTACTTACTGGCGAAAATTTCTATATCCCAGTAGAGTGGAATTGTATTATTTCATTTATAACTCCCGGAATCGTGGTTGCACAACATTTTAGCCAGCGTTGTGTACTTTTTCGTGTCGTGCTCGTTTAATTAACGACAGTTTGGTTTTGTTAAACATTTCGAATATTTACGTGAAATACAACCTTTCTAAAAATGAAAATATGCATTCAAAAATGCGCTAGCTTACAAGAAGAGGGCTCGGTTGAACCGTCGCAGATTTGAATAAATTTTGACAGGTGCACAGTCTAAGATGAGAAACTAATTATACTACAGCGAAACGGAGCAAGTCTCAACGAGAGTGGCATCTTTTTGCTTGAGTATAATTAGTTTCTAGTCTTATACTAAGCAACTACCAAATTCCGTTCAAATCGGTGAGAGGCCGACTGTGTCCATTCTTGATCAGTCAAGAAAGTCATGCAATTAAAACGATTCTGTAATTGCACCTATTAATCGAAATTCAGTTTAACTGTTACAAAATTTAATGAAATTTATAAGTACTTATAAGAGGATCGAAAAAACTACGATAGTCGAACACTAATTGGAAAATCACTAATAAATTATACTTCCAATTACTTCATACTAAATCTACTCATATAATTACCGAAATGCATTTTTGAAAGAATGAAAATATGCATGACAAAATGCGATTATTCACAAGGAGAGGGCACGGTTGAGCCTTAACCGAATTGAACAAAATTTGATAGGCGCATAGTATAAGACTAGAAACTAATTATACTAAAGCGAAACATGCAACACTCAGGCGTTATCCTTAAAATTGGCTATGATAATAGTAAAAAGTTTAAATTCTAAAACTAGGCGTTAGCGCTAAGGAATATATCGTCTTAATTTACTATAATTAGTTTCTAGTCTTAAATTATCTGTTAAATTTCGTTCAAATCAATGATAGCTCAATCCTGTCCTCCTCTGGTTAGCCTAGAACCGCACGCAATCAAAACCGATTCTGTCATTCCACCAATTGTTCCATATTCAGTTTAATCGTGATAAAATTTAATGCAATTTATAGGGACCTATACGTTCGTAATAACCACAAGAGGCAAACACTAATTAATTTTACTTGCAATTACTGCACACAAAATCTACTTATCCACTTTTTTTTTAATTTCGAAGGTTCCAGATCACCCAGTTTAAAATCAATTAAATTATACGAAACTGATTATCGTCGAGCGTTTCTCGGTACTAGTTTAATTCATTAGTTTAGCGCGCTCTATTTAATTCATCTCGTTTTTTTTTCATTTTTAATTGCTACCTGTATTGATTACATTCCTGCAACGTCGAAAAAGTTCCTTCAAACGCAATTTCGTGATTTATTTACCAAAAACTAATTTGAATAAGTATGAAAATATGTAGAAATTCGAATAAAAAGCCATGTAATACACTTGAGTATTTACAAGTATATTTCTTCCTCAAAATTCTCTCATCCGAATGTGATAAAGTGAAAATGACAATACATTTTTACGAAATATAAGTACATATAATATGCGCAACGTCGCACCGCTTTATAGATCTCTATCTATGGGCGAAGAAGCTGAATTGCGAAATTCAAATAATAAAATATTCAAAACGCAATCGCCCTAAGTGTGAGCTTCAATTTACAAATCCAATTTTTCTCAGACGCTTTTCTTTCACTCTTCCGTTTGCACATTCCACCGAGAGGTTGGTGTCTGCGTTTTAACTTCTTTTTTTCTCATCCCTCTTCGAAGCCATTTACATATATACCAGTTCAGGGTGGAGGAAAAGCGCGTTGCAAATAACATTTATCGTATTAATTTTTGCATAAGTAAAACTGTGGGTCGCTTCTATTTAATGTCAGAATGTAGACATTTAATATTTTATTATAAGTTTAGTCATTTTAAAAGTTTTATCGCATTTCTCGCTTTCTTTTCATTTCTTATTTCGCTATGTAAATTGCTTTTAAACATTTATTAATGTTTACAAACTTTTTTAGAAGTTTATTATAATTTTTACTAGAAACCTCGGCGAATTTCTTGCCTTCAAACCCAAGAAATGTTAATTTAACAATTACAAATATTAATTTATAGGAATATATTGGCGCCCTCTAATTTAATTCAAACGAAATTACACAAGATAATAGGCGATGGAGTGGGGGAAGTTCTAGAACTCACGATAATACTCTCTCAAAAGAAGCACATCGCAAATTTATAGATTCTTTTGTGCGCAGTTTTTTTTTGCGTGTTTCTTGAACTATTTATAGAAAATTTGGCGAAAGTCTCGCCCCGAACGGAACCATTTCGTTAAAATGTGTTTCCGAAAATATAGTTAAACATAAAAATAAAAAGTAATATAAAAAAATATTCAAACTTCAATTAACCATATGTGGCGACAATGAGAATTAGAAAACTCGCACCATTTCTTCTCTAGCACCTAATAAAATACTAGCGAAATTGGTTGAAAGAAAACTCATTTCCCATATCGACGAGGAATTCAACTGGAACAACTTGGGAGACATGCACTTATAAAAATGTCGAAATTTCAATTTCGCGGATTTTCGTGCGGCAGTTGCGTGCTACCTGATCTCAGACTTTTCGCCACGTACTCGTATTTTATCTTTGAAATGAATTTCTGTACAACACGTGAGGGGGGCGAAGTGTGCGCAAGAACCGTACATGACTATAAAAGCAGCTTCGTAAAAACCACGCAGCTTATTTCCATAGAGTTTTAAGTAAACAGCCAACCAGCGCTGCTTGTTTGCATGCACGCTGATGCCAAACTAGTTACTTTTTCGGTCCGCTTCATTTTGGTCGATTTTTTTGCCGCGAAAAGTACAAACACTCCGGCCATACAGCCGCCCTGAATGTATGAGTACTTTATCTTCATAATGCGTGTACTCGCGCCGTTGAATATACTGCGTCAAAAAAAGTGTTTGCGACGAAAATGTACGTCATTCATTATTGAAAGTGTTTTTGATTGCTCTCCAGGATTATATATGATCCGGATTTTTAATATTTGAAATTTTACGATAAGGATAAGAGGCTCGGAATGTTTATAATGAAAAGATTTGTAATTTTAAAGGTTAAATTTTGTTAATTTGTTATTCTGGACAGATCTGAAGTTAACGATCTAGCTACAAAACTTTGCGCCACTTGTGCCTCTACGTCTAGTTAAACATTTCTTATGGGAGGTGAATTCTTGAATGTGGCACTTGTAATTTGTATATGTTGCTTAGATTATTCAGGTTAATACACATATGAAAGTCCGCAAAGACATGAGACTATCCATAGAGGGATAAAAATGTAATTTAATCGAGAACTACTAGAGTATGACATTTGTAAATCACACAAAATATTGTTAATAAATAGCTGAATACTAATATGCAAGTCCACAATTTTTGCCATTTTTAAGCGGGTTGTGGAACCGATAAAAGTCTATAATTTTACATGGAACTGCCTGTAAGGCGATATATAAATGTAATTTACTAGAAAACTAGAAAAGTGTAGCGCTTGTAAGCCACATTAAAAAATAGAAAATAAATTGTTAAATACAAATATGAAAGTCCGAAATTTTCTCGATTGACTTGTCGGTCTGTGGAGCCGATTAAAGTCTATAATTTTCCATTTTCTATAATTTTCCAACTCTTCATAAGGTGATATAAAATGTTATTAACTCGGAAACTGGAAGAGTGCAGCATTTCTAAGTCACACTAAAAAACTGCAAATTAATAGTTGAATAAACATGAGAAAATTGGTGCTTTTTGCGATTTTCTTGGCGATCTGTGTAAAATTTAATTTACTCGAAAAGTAGGAAAGTGAAGCAATTGTAAGTTACACCAACAAATTATAAATAAATAGCTGAATACTAATATGCAAATCCATGATTTCTTCGATTTCCTTCTTAGTCTGTGAAGCTTCCAAAAGCCGCGCTAATTTTACAGCCAACTAGCCATAAGGAGATCTAGTTTCCCAAGAAATTATAATTATCTGGGAAACTAAACGAATGTGAAAATTAAATCAAAAAGTAGCAAGAATTCACGTCATTTGAGTTTTTCTTCTTAAAAAATGAAATTTATTTTTAAATTTTCTGAAAAATGTTCCAACACAATACATTTTGGAATATATTTATTCATCGATAAATTTTCTACAAAAAATGTATAGTAAAGTCATTTATCATTCAATGTGCGTTGTCGTACTTGTTCGACAATTGAAGCATTTGTGTGCATGCAATTTTCCATTGAATTTCTCACCGGTGCTGGTGGCTGGCTGCCTTTCGAATAGACCGGTCTGACGAACAAAAGTTTACAAATTTACTATGGAACCAAGCACGAACACTAGTGGTCAAGCACAATTAGTAATGATATAAAAACAAACAATGTGCCACTAATTTCACACGTATTGACTTTGGACTTTCTATGCAAAGCCATCAACATTCTATGCAAAACGACATAAATACGCCAATCACCCGCGAAATGCTCTCAAACGGTGTATTCATTCAATAAAATTGCATTATTATATAAAAGTAGAGAATCAACAAAGGGATACGATATATAACAACGTTGCTGCGCCAGATTTACTATAAACATTAACTTGGAAAATGTTTGCGGAGCAAAATGAAAACTGAATGAACTGCGCGCGGGCAAACAAACAATGGTTTTCCCAGCGATCGTCTTTTTTCTTTCTCTTCGCCACGCGCTCAGTCAACTGCCACCTCCTGCACACTCGTCGGTGGCGGCATGTCTTGTATTCAAACAAGCAAACGCGTGGGAGGTTACACTTTGACGATTTTCAACACATCCGCGAGTTTAAAATCCGTTTGATGAGCAGCACGCCAGGGCAAATATTTTTCTTTGCCGGGGCGCACTCTGCAAAATAAATAAAAATAAAATGGAAGTGCATTTGTCGAACATACACAGTGTTTTATCACGCTTCTAGGTCAAACTATAAACCTCTTCAACCGGTACCATATAAATGATAATGATATTCAACGATTTTTCCAAAGTAGTATGCATGAAAGGGTAATTTTCCATTATTTAATCTTAGAATTCCATTTCTTTTCGAAACAAATCGTTGTTCAACAATGTGTATGCAAATATATTTGTATAAATCTGTGGATTTGTAAAAGCGCAACGGAGAGAAAAAATCTGGGGATTTCACGGCTTGCCGTATTTCAGTGTTGAATCAAACACATCAGGTCCTGAAACGAATATCTTCCTCGTGTGCCGCCAATCCACGGCCCAAATCTCGAGTTGAACGTCTTCAAATATAAACAAATATTTCGCAAGTTGGGCCTGTACAATGCAAATTTATAAAATTGAAAAGTACGCTGGTTTTCCATCTCTCGTCGGACGTGTAGGTATTTCACCTGCAACACAAACTGCATATCAATCTCGCAACGGTTGCAGTAAATGAAAGATTGCGTTGTCGGATTTCAGGTTATATGCACGTAAAACTAAACATTAATAGTATATCGATATTGTTGGGTTTAGAATCTTGAAAAAAGGGCAAACAAATATTGTTTGTTAATAGCTGAAATTTTGGATTCTTTAAATTTACAATATGTAATTTATTAGAAGGGAAGGGGAAATAATACGCATATTTTGTGTCTTTATCAGTAATTATTAGGCGCGTATACTGATTGTTCCAGACAGAATTTACTGAAAATTCTTGTATGTGTTAAGTACAATCCTTTAGATCGGATAAGGGTGAAAAACCCGTAGAGAAATTGAAAACGAAGATTTCCTAAAATAGTGCCTTTTTAAATGCCATAATTGAAGGACTTACCAAGAACGGATCGAGATAATTTTGCAATCTTATTAAAGTAGAAGTGTTGATGAATAGTTTATCACTTATTTCAAATTGATAGCTTAAAATTTAATATATTTAAAATAGATTTTAAATTGCGCCTCAAAATGAGTAAATCATGCGCGCGCTCGAATGATTTCAGTCGCTTCAAATCACGTTCAAATTGCAGTGTCACAGATTCGGAAAATTTGATTTTGGTCAAGATGTGTGGCACACCAGATAAGAGGGCCTATCATTAACATATCAATTTTCTGAGAATTTTTTTAATTTGGAATGAAATCTGGTACTATTGAATCCTGTCCGTTTTTGTTCGCAAAATATTAATAACCCTGAAATTGTACTGATTCGTTGTGCAAATAAATATTTGCTCATTGCTACGTGTTCTACGAAAATGCAGATTAGCTGCATGCATTTTTCCATATTAAATGACAATAACATTAACATTAAGTTACTTTTTATACTCTGAATAAAATGCAAAAGTTATATTTCCCTATTTCTGGTTGCATCCATGTATAAAATATAACCATAAAAGAATATAACTCTAAATTTCCTATATTTCACCTTCAAAAACATGAATAGAACTAGCTACAAATAGAACAGTTGTATAGTCTTAAATATTAAAATCTCTGATGTTTGAAAATGACACAGTATTATGCAAATAAACCTGTCCGAAGTAAATAATTATTCAGTAATGCAAAATATTCAGGAAAATTTGGGCAAAAAATGACAAGCGTGAGGTTCGCGTGGACAGTATTAAATGAAAACCTGAAATTTCCATGCAAATGAAGTTTGTTTGGGGACAACGCAGACACGAAAAGGTGCGGACCATGTCATAAAAATGCATTTTTGATAAGAAAGCGCGCTAGTGGTTGGAGAGTTTGATATACTCCGACTCATTTGTTTGAAACAAAATGCAATTTCAGATTAAATATCCATATCCATGTTTGTTATTTTCAAGTTATTACAAATTGCGAGCTTTGTAAACATCGCCGCAATCGTAAATATTTGCGTAATTCATCTCTTGCTTGTTGCGTGAAATAGTTACATAAGCTTGGTCCTGAGTAGAAAAATTCATAACATTTGTCTACCCCGAGCCAAGCTGGAAATTCGCTGGATGTGAAGTTGAGGAGACCAAACTGGGAAATTATTTGCATACGAGATTAAAAAGACGTTTTCAAGTTTTCGTCGTTACGCCACAGTGTACCTTACAATATCTTTACCTTGAGCCGCACGAGGCTGAGATTGGAATAGACATAATAAGTGTGCTGCCGCCCGCGTCTTCAAACTTCAGCGCCGAAAAGCTTCCAAAACTTTCGCCAAGGTATTTCGCCTGGTTATTTCGCGAATATCTTTGTCGACTGTCATCCACGTTCCTCCACGTTCTCAAACCTTAGCAAGGTTTGAAAATACGCACCTTTTTAAATCATACTGACTAAATTTTTTCTAACATTTCTCTGATATCTAGTCTCGAAGTAGTCTAGAAATTGAAATAAGGCATCAAATGGGCTTTTTCCTAGATTTTACGTAAAACGAAACTATTGACACACTTCTGCCCAAGGAAAAGTGAGTTCGCACATTTCGTAAATTACTCTCTTGTTATGAATTCCAGCAATTTCTCTTGTTTATGGCTCTGAAAAGGCTCCATGACTCTCGTAACTTTTGCAATAAAGCATTCTGTACTTCCACCTTCACTTTGGGAACGTGCAATTTCAGCACATCCAAAATATTGAAATATTTATAACGATATAAAGTTAATAAAATGTTTATTCTCGTCTTGCGCTGCTTATAATTGTGGTGTTGGTGTTGCAGGTTATAATTGGGGCCCGAGAAATAAACAGTATTGCGGAGTTTTAACAACGTCGTTACAGAGAAAATAAAATGTAACAAATCCGGAAATCTAAACAACAATTTTGCCCGGTATATTTGTAATGTCTGCTATAACAAATGTTATAACACTTTTTTATGTCGAATAAAATTTTGCTCATTTCTATCCTGGAACTCTATTCTCTAAAGGGGATCAAGGAGCTATGTATGGAATAATATATGTGGAAATCATATAATGTAGGTAAGCATGTATACAATTATCTGCTTTTCTAGCATCTTAATAAAAACTGCAACACGAGGTAAAACATGTAAAAAATCTGAAAATCTGAACCATCATTTTGCCTGGGATATTTGCAATTATTACTTTTATGAATGTTACAACATTTCTTTATGTAGTACAAAAATTTGATCGTCTCTATATAAGAACTTTCCTATCTAAATCTTTCAGGAAGTGAAATGGTACTAACTTTATTGCAAAATGTAGTATATGAGCATTCTTGCTCTATTGATTGATTTAAAGAATGTATGGACCAATTACATGTGAATATCAATGTAAGCAACCCAATATACAATAATTAGCGTTTCTGGGTTCTTAACTAATAATGAAGAGGCAAAAAACAGAAGATCATTTTTTAGGTTTTTACTTGTGAGTGTTCATATATTACCCTGTACAAAATCATCTATCATGGTAGATTTTGTCACTTTATTGAGAAATTCACGTTTTAACCGAACATCTCAAAACAAAGAGGATACATTGCTTTATTTTTAATTGGAATATATTGCAAGGGCAAAAGTCGTTTTTCTCTGTTAATATTGCTATAATGCAAACAAGTATTTAATACAAACAATAATACAAATAACTTATATATAACATATGCAACCAAAGAAACCACAATCAAGTTTTCTGAAGCCTTAACTTAAGAGCAAAGACATGTGTGAAAATATGATACCTCTTGTTGATTGTTCTATTCCCAATCAGTGTTAGGCCTATATGAAAATTAACACCTTATAAGAAATATTAACCTTATATAATGGAGACCCAGGCAAGAAGTTCATATTTAAGACAATCACATGAAAATTCGGAATTTAATCTAACACGATTCCTCTTTTTGTAGGACTTAGTCCTCCTAAATTAGAATACAAAGTGCCAGGGCTATCTTCTTCTCTGTTCCTTGTAACATCACGAATAGACGGCTAATAACTCGTCAGCGATTTCGTTCTGCATGGATGCAAGAATTATTATCGCGGCCACAGGTTTAACCTGACTCGCTGTGCGTCTTCCACACTTTTTCTCTCCGGCTGACAACGTCGGGTTAGTGCGCCAGTTGAAAGCGCGCTCTTAAATTTTCCCATCTGCGAATTTATTTGTTCGCGAGATTAAAAGAACAAAGCTTCCACGTTCGCGTAAGCTCGCCCATCCACAAATAAAACGAAAAGAATCCGTGCGCTAGAATATGCGCATCTTACCTTTTCCCCAAGCGTAGAAATTCAGAAATTTGTAGAATATTGAATTTCACTGATTAAAAGTTTCTTATTCTTATTCGTATATTGCCACCTTCTTCTCGACGGAAAAAAAGTCCCGACACCTTCCCGCCAACTTGCTTCGTATTTCAGCGCACCCAATTCCACCAATAAACTCCTCCAACAATTGTCATTTATGTGTGAACTTTTTCGCACGACTCATGGGAATATTTAACACTTTGCGCGCGATTGCCATAGTCTTATTTTCGATGCTCGCACATGGTTTTAATAGTAATAGCTGGGCTAATTCTTCCCGATTAGATGCGCGAATGTGACCGTAAAGTTGGAAAGAATTCCGGTTGCGGAAAGTTTGCGCCGGTGTGTGGCGGAGCGGAGGCGGCGAACACTCGCGCGCGCGATCTTTCGACGTTTCGACAGCGGGGGCGGAGGGCGACACACGCGTGGCGCTACCGGCGAAAGTGCGGCAGCGACTGAGCGCCGTACGCCAACCGCCATCGATTTTAAATGTACGGCCGAAGCGCCGCCGCCGCCGCTGCTACTGTGTGGCTGGCGGTGCGTTAGCCGCCGTCATCGCCACCGGCATACCTTCGAACCGTGTGCAGACCGGTTGGTGTGGCGCGGCGGTGACGGCACGCTGTTGCGCTTTCATTTTTGCGAAATTTTCCATTAAACTTGCACCCAGCACAATTTGGCCGAAAAACTTTTTGCCTATTAATCGCAACATACTTTGATGTGCAGATTGCTTGGCGTTATTTGATTTTTGATTGAGTTTCGTATAACTGTCAATCAAAATCTGACAATAACATTTTGGATAACATTTTGAGGCTTAATTGGATGTATTTATATGAGAACGAAAATTACTCTGTTTTTTTGTAGATTTTTTTTGACTTACGAGGGAAAGCTACGCACAAGAAGTTGCCTAGCTTTCCATTTTTTATGATAGCAGTTTGATATTCGACAATTTTAACTAGTTATAATTCTATGAGTCAAATATAAACAACTTCATAAGATTGCTTGCTCTGTTTCATCGTAAACTTTCTTTGTTTCGATCTTTTTCCTCTTTTCGACTAATTATCATTTTCCAAGGTTAGTGTAAACAATAACAAAGTTTATTACCAACCAAATATATTTCGAAAAATTAGCTTTCTATGACTTAAGAGGGAAAACTAAGCACAAGGAGTTACATAGTTTTTCATTTCCTTAATAGGTATAATAGCAGTTCGATATTCGTCATTTCTAACCAGTTCTATTGCTATGAGTCAAAAATAAACAACTGCATAAGATTACTCATTTTGTTCCATCATAAACTTTCTTTGTTTTGCCGTTTTTCCAATTTTCGAGGATATTACCATTAATTATCACGTTTCAAGTTAAGTTAAATAAACAATAACAAAGTTTATTACCAACAAAATATATCTCGAAAAATCATATTTCTATGAAAACATCATTTCTCATCATATTTGAGTCTGGAAATATAAGATATATTAACAACTGCCATTTACAACGAATTGAGTATTAAGAAGTTCGGACAGCTGGAAATACGTAAGAAGCTGGGATATCGAAGAGAAGACATAACAAAAATAAGAGGAAGACAAACATGACGAGAGAATACAACATATAAGTAGCGTAACTTTTCGGCAAACATGGGCGAACAAGGATAAAGGATACCGGAGTAATTCCTGCTCATACTTAGCCCACCAGCACTTTTGTCAGTTGCGGCCATTTCTGCCAGCTTGCCAGTTTTGCTAATTCCGTTTGAACGATACGCGAATAACTTATTGCTCTCGAAAAGTTTGCCGAAATTTCGCGCAAGCTTATGCGAAGGGTTTTCCTGGCGAGACCACAGCGACTTGTTAAATCTTACTGTTTGTCATGAATGTTCTTTAAATATTAATGTCATTTGCATAGTGCCATTAATATTAATAACTAAAGTTATAGTGGATTCCTTTTGATGAATTTATGTATGTTTACAGGACTGTTTAGGATTTTCTAATACCGATACATTATAGAAGGATTGGGTATAAATGAAGTCATAATAATTAATGGATGAAAATAGCAACTGAAAGAGTTTTACTTTCAGGCTTACAAATGTTTGATATGAAAATCATACCACCAATATGTGGGTTTTATAGCTTGCAATAACTGATAAGTACGTCTATAACACTAGCAGTTGTAAGCTAACATGTTGATGAATTTTTCCAAAAAGTTGCCGCGGCAATTGGTTAATCACGACTGGCCTACCGAACGAATTTCATCGGGCTATGAGTGAAAGACTCTCCTGCTCCCTCATTTTCATTGACCCTTGGTCGTCTCGTACTTGTCCCTTTACAAAGTCCCTTCTGCAATTACACCTCTGCACTTGAAAATGTCCTGCACTTGTTTTGAGCGGCGTCACACACTGATCACCAACTATTTCTATTCGTGGAGGTTGAAATTCAATGAACATATAACTCTGATGGACGCAAATGGAATTTAACGAAATCCTAGAAGAATTTAGATTATTTGATAACAAAACGATTAGTATATGGTTTACTAATATATAATTAATACGTTCCATTTTATTTCAGTTTTAATTATAAAAATATGCCTCTAGAAATTAACAACGAGCACGGTATGGAACTAATGCGACTACACTTTAGGGCTCGCAGCTTTGAGGCACTATGAACACATTCCTTACTGACATGCCTAGAACTATGTGTTCTACCTGCGTGTACATGAACACCAGTACGATAAGTATGTAATTTCTTAACAAAAAATATTTAAATGAATATATTTATTCATAAGGATTAGATATTTTTATTATTATTCTTCATAAAATTGATCATAATTGAAATGCAATATAATGAAGAGGATCAGAACTACAATGAAACGGAATATTCAAAGTTGAAAACAATAATGACAAAGGATTAGAAAGAATTGAATTTACGATTTTAATCAATAACAATTTCCTGAATGGCTTTGAATCGGTATTATGGTGGAGTTGAAAGAACTTGCCCATATTAAGGAAAACGTAGGTTATTCAGCGCAAAATATCGAATCGATAGTTAGTTATGAATTCATTTATAGCGTGCGGCTAACACGTAACGGTCATTGTGATTTGGCAGCTGTGATTTCGTGACCATTTCACACATAACTCTCCTGAAAATACCAAACCAGAATTTGAAATCGTTTTAACGATGCGGACTTTCATACCTTTTTTGATATACATTTATTCTTCTCCTTTATCTCTGTTTTATCATTATCAGTTATGAAAATGTTTAAATCAATTAACAATTTTAAAAATGTGTATAATTATATATGCCCTAATCATGAATATGACCAGATTTTTTATCCATCTTGTTGAAAAGATGCGCCCTTGTGAATATACTCGTACAAAGTATCCATTTGTGGTTGGAGGTGCTGGTTTTGTGGGCGAGTCGTGAGTTTGTGTGGCAACACATCTATTTTGCACATATCGCCCACGGGTGTTGGCAGCATGTGTGCCATTTGCGCATCCCATGTCCGGAGCGAGCACGTTCGTATTCGTCAGTAAAACGAAGCCAATTTCCAGTTGGATCTATATCTCCATATCTGCGTAGGTTACCAACGCCTCAATGGGTCTTCCTTGCACATGGAAAGATGCCACAGTATCTTTCATAACTTTAATAAGTTTTAGACAGATGCTCGTATGAGATGAGTTACTTTTATTAGAAATAAATATAGGAAAAAGTATTTTCGAATTATTATATAATAATATCACATATTTTAACGTCTATCGACTTTGGGTCTTTGGGTCTTTCCGACTTTGATATGTTCTATTTATTTTTGTTGTTTGTTTTTGTTTTCAATTCATACATGCAAGTGTTTTATACAATTTTTGTAGTTGATGTGAATTGTTGGTGAATGTTGTTGATTGTAGTTTTTCTAGTGAGTTACAGATGTCTGTAGACTGATGTGTGAAGTCTTAATGTTTGAAGTTGATCGTTTGAAGTTGAATGTTTGAAGTAGTGTTGGTGCGTGTGTGGGTGGGTGGGTGAATGTGTGAAGTGGTGTGTGAATAATAATCACACTGTGTGGTGTCCGCCCCGAGGACTCGAACCTCGTCCGCTGGCGTTATACGCGAATTATTATATAATATATTCTTACAGATTTTTGAAGATACCGCAACATCTGTAATGAGACGTAATATGTATAAAATAGTTGTACGAAAAGTGAGGGTTCCCTATGTATCGAAATCATTGGAATGGGAATTTTACTTTTCCCACAATCATATTTTCCTCTCTATATGCTGTCATTAAATATGTTCTTTTCACACGGGGACGTCCCCATCAGTGATTCATATGGGGAACCTCTTGACTCTGCTTCATGATATTATGTACAGGGTTATTCACCTACCTACGTCCGATGTTGCTTAACTGAAAATCGAATATGGAGATTTACATGCAGTCCACTGCGCTCCAATGTACACTCCAAAAAATGGACTGTCCACCAACAAGCTAGTAATAATTTAAACACCATTTAATATATCATGAAATAGAAAATTTTCTGATATATGACTCATTGAATACATTTTAACCTTTCATATTGTCAGGAAAGGGTAAAGTTTACCTCTGATAACTCTATAAGTCAAAGAAAATTTTAAATTCTAACTACTGACTTTGAGTGCAAAAGAGTCACGCAATAATCTAATGGTGTATAATTCATTATTATATCTTTATTTTAAATAAGGTGAAATTAATGATAAAGAGACGCGAAATATATGATTTTTAGCGCCCATTTAAGCATCGATTTAAGACACTTTTTTCTTGAAATCGCCCACTGTTCGCCGCTTTCGTCCTGTATGCACCTTTAACGAATATACGTCCTTCTTCAACCATAAACAAACCTGAAACTGTTGATATTCACAACAATCGCCCACGAAATATGTTTGCCAAATTCCACCAACTAGAGGACAACGTATAATCGCAATTAAAAATAAACATTTATTAGCTGGGAGTTCGAGCACCATTTCAATTAACGCCAAAAAACGTACAAAAAAACTGCGAAATTTGGGCCATGTCAAATAACAGCACGCGTCGACTCGTTTACCTCGCACAGCTGTATGACAGCACAACAAGTGAAATTGGTAGTTTTTTTTGTGACATTTTTAATTGGACCACGCAGTCCTTTTGTTGTTTGGAGAGCGTATTTTTTTTGCACGTTGAAACTGGAATTAAAACCGCTATAGCGCAATTTGCACGTAGCGTGAATGTTCATGTGTTAATCCTATGTGCGCAAATGAACGCGGCACGTTTATTCCGGCGGAAAATTTTGAACGCGGCCGCTTTTATTTTCCGCGCGAAATCGCAACGGTGGCCGGTGTTCACAAGAAGCGAGTGCGACACATACACACCGGCGTAATTAGCGCAGACGAAGTAAATGCTTTTGAGGAAATGCAACTGTACTTACCGTGCTAATTACGTTGACTGTTTTATGCAACGGCGACGCGTTATTAGAAAATTTTATTTCGCCTTTATGATACAGAAGAAAATCTCGCAATACATTGATCTGAATATACAGAGAGAAGGAGAGGGTAATAAAGAAAATCCAATTTATAAAATCTGCAATAACCACTAGTCGAGTCGAATCTGAGCGAAAAGAAATTGAGATTTACGCACATCGTTGGATGATGATATATTACTTCATATCGATTGTTGCAATATTGAGGGTATAACAATGTAACGACTCCGGCGACGGGTGAAAACAATGCGTAACAAGACGGTGACAAGCTGCAGACAAGAGAAATCCTCATCTGAGGTACAATAAGTAAGGAGTTAATATTTCATAGAAATGAAGGCGATCTAAGAGCAAAAAATATCCTTACACCGAGATGTTCTATATCAACACGATGAGATATATTGTACTTTTTAGTGTCGATTCTAATGGATTTTTTTCTGTTTATTTTTTCTTTTTAAGATCATAAATGTACTATTATGAATTTGAATTTTAATAGGTTATTAGGCATTAAACAACTATTTTTGAAGAACAAGACTTTGAAAATATTATATTACCGTTGAAATGGAATTTATCTTGACTAAACTTGTACTTCCCTCAATAGTCTGTCACTGTTGATTTAGTAAACTATACTAGTTTTTGCTAATATAGCTCAGGAGGGAGATAGAGAGATAGAAATAGAAAAGGCAACATGCCGCTCTGAAATATCAGTCCCTTGAAGGCCTTTATATACTGAAGTTCTTCAGTATAAAATCGCAGAATGAGCAGTGTTCTTGGGAAAGTGTTTGGAACAAAGCCTTATATTTACTTATTCCATTGATCGAACCCGGGACTTTTGAATTGCAACCCCGGCGCTTAGCAAGTGAACCATGGACTTTATAACTGTTGACAATTGAACCAGGTACGGGTCAGAGGAGCAGGGTCGTATGCTTTGGATGTACCCAGGGTAAGCTAAATAAGCATGGCTCCGAAACCGGGTATGCAGTATGTTGAGTGAGAAGGAAAGTAGGGTTGTTCTACCAAAGAGAATCGTTGAGCAGAAGTGGAGAAGAAGGTGGGGAACGGGGTTTGTTCTACTAAAGAGAATCTTGAAGAAGTAGAGAAGAATGTCTAGTATGAAGGAATTAATTGTAAAGTTTGTAAATATGCATAAATGGCAATAACAAAAAATGATTAAAATACAAGAAGCTCAGAACGTTCACTCAGGACGTGAGGTTTGTGCAAAAAGTAAAGTTCCCATGGTGAACTTTTGCTGGGAGAAGCTCAATACCATCAGTAATTGGTGATTTGACTTCCCGTTGTTCATCTTGAAGTTAGGTGCCACTCTCACAATTTGCCCTGCACCAAGGGAACCTTACTTTTCGTAGAAATATGTACGACACATCTTCCCTCGATACCAAAGAAAACCAACACCTTGATGAAAATTGCGGACATGAAACAATCAGGACATTATGAACTCATAAATATTACAGATATGAATATTAATGGCAATTGTTCAAAGCTATTAAACTAGACAACTTCTAAAACAGACCTTTCCCTGTAAAATGTAAATATTTACCGTATTCTCAATAAAAAGTTCAATAATTTGTATACATATGTAATAATATCCCAGTTTTATTCCTCTGTATTTTCTTACATTGCCAAATAGAAAGAAAACATACGAAATACTTTAGTTTATGAATTATTTATTTGCGTATTTCAACTTTCCGCGCGTATTTTTAACGTCAAAGAAACACCTAGCATGATTTTTTTTTTGAAAAGTAAACACCGTCAACACAGAAGCAACAAAAAAAGAAAAGACTTTCAAGTGTGCAGCTAGCCCGTTTCCATAATTCACAGCATTAAAAAAAACTTACATCCAATGCGCATTTAATTTGTCTTGTGGTTGAGAAATTCGCAAAATGTTGCGTTTTCTCTAACTTTTTCTCTGCAGGTTGAAGTCATAAAAAATACATGTAAACATACAACCTGTATGCTAACATGTCAGTTTGCCGCCTGGCTTATTTGCATCGCTGTTTTGACTTTTGATTTCTTTCAACCTTTGTGTGGCTTTGAAAAAAGTTTCCATTCGGGTGGCATTTTGCCCGTTTTGCTCGTTGCTCATGTGTGGAGTAGATATATGCATTGTGGTCGAATACTTTCGCTTTTCTCTCGCGTTTTTTTTTGTGGCTTTTGCGTTTGCAACCACCACCTCCACCTCACGCATGCGAAACGGTATTTATCATGATTGTTATTGTGATGGCGAGCTCCCTGTGGGCAACTCGGCCCTCTGTTCGGGGGTATGGGTCGGGTTTATGCTTTGCAATAGTTGGCGTACATCTTCATTTCTTTCTATTTGCTGCCGCTTTGGCAGGGTTTGTTGTTGGGCCGAATGCGTTCGTGCAGGTTGTGGTGGCTGTGAATTCTCAAAGGGGTAGTTAGCCGACCCCTGTTAGTTCGGCATGCGCATTACGACCGTCTGCCAAATTCCCCCGAAATGTAATAGTCTAATATCAAACTAATATTAACGGACCCAACTCGGTGAAGGGAAAGTCATGTCAGATGATTTAAAAAATGACAATATATTCACTTTTTCATAGGGAAAATTAATTATATCCTCTTAGATTAATTAATTCTATGGTCATAATGTGTTATATTGTATGCTCATAAAAGGCCTTCGGGAATATGTCAGTAACTATGTTGAACTCTGTAACAGTCGAACATGTAATTATATCAAACAAAACTGTACATTTTAGTAGTTTTTTATTAGTTCGTAAAACGTTATAAACGTATTGCAATTAGTTTGATTGGAATTTAATTTAGAATTTCATTTTGTGGGTTGGTAAATATACATCATATTTGAATAACGTCAAGTATTTAATGGAATTGTATTTCAAGGCACATAAAACAAATGAAAACGTTTTATTTCAAAGCATATAGATACAAAATCATTCTTTTTATGTTATTATTAAATAATACGTTATGTTCTCGATTTATTTTGTAAAGGACATATGTTGAAGTGAAATAAGAACAGAAACGAACGTGTTAGATTTCTTTGCCTTAAAATACAAAAGCTGCTGATTATGTTACAGTCAATGCAAATTGTAAGCTATTCAAAGATGTACAAATTAACAACAATAAATATATTCTTTTCGTAAATATTAAGGGAATCTTATTTTTCGTACAAATGTCGAACAAGAAGTTACAAAAACAGAATTCTATGCACAAGTGTGCATAGAGAGTGTGCGAATGAGAGGTTAGGTTAGGTTAGTCCATAGTAGTCGTCCATAGACAAGGTACTTGTGTCACATAGCTACGTTAGAGCTTACTCACCATAAGTTAAAATGTTCTAAGCTCAGAGAAAATATTAGATTATTTTTTATTTTAAATATTTGATGATTTTGAATACGAAAGCTGAACCCAATTTTAAAAAGTAGGACCTTTATTGGCATTCATCTTTTACACCATTTTAAAAAGTAATGCAAGCTGTTCAAAGATGGATAAATTAATAACAATAAATAATGATTTGTATTTGTAAACATGTTGGAAACCTTACTTTTCGGGTGAATCCTCGTAAATTTTCGTCAAATTCAATAAAATGTGCTATCCTTCATTCAAGCAATAAAATTCGATGGTTGGTCTAGTTATTAAAGCACCATCCCAGCTTCTATCTGTTCCCAGTTCCTAGTTCGAATAAAATATATAATCTTGTATTTTAATGTTCATAAAATACCTGGAAATTGTTTGCGTCAAAAAATATAGCCACACACCGCTTTTATGTCATTTTCAGATACTACTTCTGAATGTATTTAGTAATAAAAATATGTGTTAAAATCTACTAATATGAGAAAATCAAAAATGTGCTAGTTTAAAGAGCAGTGTTCTAGATTTTATGGTAAATTATAGACATATAATCAATAAATATACCATTCTTCATTCTAACAATAAATATATCCTTTAATAACTTAACATTAAGATTATACGTGACACAAACTTGCAATTGATATAAAATTACATACTCTACATTTGTATTAAAAGGCTATAAATTAACGAATAACCAATATGAACTATATTTACTAATATATTTGAAAGAGTCTTCTGTCACTTGTTGATAGAACATGTTGAATAAATTTGTTGATGAGTAAAACACTTTTT
>JAODAC010008534.1:0-28056 GCA_027575185.1 Mimaenictus wilsoni
CTGCTATTTATTTTAGCCTGTCTTATCTGGTTTTCTACATCTAGTCCTGTCACCCTAACCATCTGTTCCACCATTTCTATTCTAATATAGTCATTAATAATCATTACTCTCTTATAATGGAATTTCTGTGGTTATTGATCTGTTTTTATTAATGAATTTCGGCAATAACGATGATCTAATAATGATTCATTTTTCTTGAGGTCTTCTGTTCTTGTAATATATAATATAACGCTGTAATGGCAGTAATGATGAGGTAGTGCATACAATAGGATATTTTCATTTTATTATGAGTTTCGGAACCTACTTGGAAAACATGTTTCACATAATTTTTAAATTTTTCGGTGGACATTTCTCGATATAATAAAAATGTGGAAGCGTCTGAAATATGACAAAAACGCAGAATTTTGCGGATTTACTAATGGACAAAATAACAAATAATACTGTCCTAAGAAGGGCAAGTAAAGAGAAGGAGCACCGTTCTACACTTTTTTGTATGTAAACAAACCCAGAAAGGCAGTTTTTCCGAATCCTGGGGCAGGTGGCAAGCGTTTAGGAGTAAGCTTGCGTTAAAATCATTAGAAGCTGGCTTAAACAAACTGCTAATATGTCGTCAATGCAATACTCGATGCAAACGTCTAATGGTGAATTTGCTGCCAGCTCTAACAACAGCGTTATATACCATAAATTATATACTAAAAAATCAGTTTGTGAAGTCATTCAAATTGATGAAGATAGTCTGACAAAGTGACTCTTTTTTTACCGATTTTTACAGTTGTAGGCAGCATTTTGACATTTCACGCCAAAACTGTTAATATATCAAATATTAGGCTATTGTAATCAGATTCATAGTTTTCGATTTGAAATATCCGGTATTGGATACACGTACTGATCAATTAACAATAGTGTTTTTTTGTTGAATTTGATACGTCAAATTTAAAGAATTGTCTAATTTTCTAATTATATGTATCGTGAAAAGAGGTCATTTTAGCACAACAACATCAAGATTTGAAATATTTAAGTTAATAAATATATTTATATCGCACTGAAATGTGCATGAAACGCACAATTGCACAATACTGCGACGGTGCATAATTCCACCAATAGATTATTACGATTATTATTAATAATATGGCGGGTGAGCGATGTGAACGTGACGGCGGGAACCTCGCTCTCTTCCAGCTCGCACTTCGCATGCATTTCGCAACAATACCGCGGCCAATCATTAATAAATTGCGCATTTTTTCTAAATCAACGCGTCCGCTAACAACTCATGACATCTCTTACCATGTACTTACTAAGTACCGAGCCAATAAAATCGCATCCAATATAAGCGGATTTTAACGCTAATTGTGCTGAGAAAAAAATACATCAATGTCTGTGATTAATGCGTTCGATCGCAGATACAAGATGCGGGATAGCCTTGACTCGGATGTCTTTCAGGCGAAAATATTTCGTGTATGCGATGCGATGCAGAGCGGAGCAGGAAATCGTGTGGCGAGCGTTGTGCACGTTTCGCGTACCTCGAAAAATGCAATTAAATCGTAATCTAGATTATTCACCAACGGTTTATTGTGTCATGCTGCATGCCATAACCTTGATCGCAGGCCTAATGAACGTCCTTCTCGACCGGCATTTGAATATTGATTGTCTTCCAACCGCGCCGCGGTATTAATTATTAAATAATTGCGATTTATAGTAATTGATTCAGCATAAATTCTTGTCAATCGCGGCAAAGACAGCGGTTTATTGCCACAAATTGCTACACGACTCGATCTTGCGAGATTAATTTCATGTTGCTTTCGTTGTACATGCGTTTGTATGCCCTCGCTGAACATGTGATGGCTCAATTTTAATTGAAATCGATAACTAGTCCTGAAATACATCTAACTTGTAAGTGGATGACTTTCGTTTATGACATCGTAAATTAAATTGATTTAAAATTACGAACGCATTGCTTACGGTTGGTATGTGAGGAAAAAAGCCAATTTCTCACACCGTAATTTATTCATTACTAATGGATACTTTTATTAGGCTTTGGTGGTGCGTTAATTGAATTTGACTGCCTAATTTCAGTACATTACGGCCCATTATAAGTTAATGTATATCATTAACACTAATTTGATTAATGATTTACATTTATATTGATTCTCTTTTATGGAATTTATTTATATTGCGCAATATAAATACTATTTATTTGCTTTAAACATATAATAACATAAATTTGTTTGATGAGTAAAACACTTTGTTCACAGTTCTACAAATATAATTTATTTTTGTACAATGTACATTTCGGCTTTCGACATCATCAGGTACTGAAGCCAGAAATTCCAAAAAAAAACAGCTTAAATACTAAGAGGTACAATGTTTTTGGTAAGTGGGGTGTTTATTGCAATGTCGTGTAGTCGTTTAGCAAAGTATCGAGATGTGTATTTATGGCCTGTTGGATGTAAATTACCTCAAGAGCATTGAGTTTATAGCACTTGTTTGCCAAATGTAGGATTTTTAAATTTGAATTGTCCCATCTGTGACCGGTAAAAATAAAGTGATTTGTGATAGCTGAGCAGTCCGGGTTTATTACATCTACGCTTAAATGCTCTTTATTTTATCCAAAATATATGTATCTTATTTCTCATATCATAAGCCTATAATCTTATAATTAGTCACAAAATCAATCACAGTAATAACTAATATATCTAATTAATGATTACATAATAAGAATATATTTAGTTTTACTAAGCACACTCGTCTTTTTTTTAAATTTCTGTTATTCTACCGACAAAAATGTGCATTTTTATAAACTTGAGTTATTTTATAAGCTACACCATAAATTCTCATTTAGCGTTTTATAAAATTTGCATATAAAATACATTGGCGTAACTTTATCCCAAACGCTAAGATACAATAACGGATTTATAGAAATTAACATAATTTTCTGTTTACTTATTTCTTAAATGAATTTCCTAGATAATACGTAGATTGAATTAAAATCGCGATAAGAAATGCATATATGATTAAATAATTTACATTTTATATTGAATTCAAATAAACTTCTCATCCCAAATTTATCAATATCTACAAGAAAATACATATATTTTAATTTAAACGTACATGCAACAGACGTGCAGAAATGCACACATGCCGAGATAACTAGTATATAATTGCAAGCACTTAAAACGCACAATGTTTGTGAGATTTAATTAATAGTTTACTCCAGCACGCCGATAATAAACTGCCAAACATATTAGTTAGGCAACTCCTTATGTAAGACCCAGTGCTGCATGAATTGATAAGTAATAAAACTTTTATCTTTATCTTTAGTATTTTCGTTACTTATTAAATTAAATGCGACGCAGCAATTTGCGCTGCGCTGTATTTTTCACTGCCAGTTAGGAGTAATTTATATAAAGTTGTAAACCTACTAAATGTTTACAGGGTTGACTAACCGTCGATGTCGACGTGTAAGCTACAAATGTAAGTTCGTTAGGCAACCCTATCGACATTCTTTGCGCAGGCAGCGTTGCAGTTCCGCTACTATTGTTAACTTCATTTAGTTGCTTCACAATTTATATTGCTTCTTGTACTGACTTTTCATTTTTCGGCTGTTAAAGTTGTGAATTATGTGGCTTGAGATTTAGTATTGCATTACAGTTGAATCGGTTATTGCGAAGAAAGTAATTATTGCCGCGCCAAATATTTACATATTATATTTATAGGTGGTATTGTTGATATGATTTATAGTTAGACATCCGCCTTCTCGGACTTTATAGAAAGCTTGTACTGTTTCCGAAATATTTATGTAGATAATGAAGATGCACTATTGTGTTTGATAGAACTAGAAAGTGCAACAATACAGGAAATGGAGCTAGGTTTAAACAAGTCAAATTAAACTAAAGAAAGTGATATTCAAATAGTCTAACAATAAGAATAAGATGGGAATAATTTTAGAATCTATTATAAGGGGTATAATTAAATATATACATAGACGTTTATTTAGCATACTTCAAACAATACTTTCTGTCCTATTACCTTGCGAAATTAAAACTTATAACTATTCGGTATATACATATATCACAACCGTAATAATGAGACAATAACAGTACTAAATTCAAAAGAGAAAAATGGGTAACCTCAATTATTCCCTTCCCTGCAGTTGATAGAGAGTAACAGTCCAGTCCTGGCTGATTGCTTCCGCTTTGTTAATACCTTCAAAATTTCCACCCCCATTCCATCCTCACTCAGCCACACTTTCACTCCACTTTTGTTCCAT
Source organism: Mimaenictus wilsoni (assembly GCA_027575185.1). NCBI lineage: Eukaryota > Metazoa > Arthropoda > Insecta > Coleoptera > Staphylinidae > Mimaenictus > Mimaenictus wilsoni. The sequence continues at coordinate 4,268 of JAODAC010008534.1, forward strand.
TGATATCACGCATCCATTCCATTTTCATTCCTATACAATCACTCCCCACATGGTCCCAGGATTCTCCCCCCCTCCCACACAGGACCCAATTGACATATTTTTCTCCCATCCACACTTTCTATCCCCTGCCTTCCGATCAACACAGCATAGTGGTTCATTTTTCAAAAAAGCTGGATATAATCTTTAATTTTGGCCATAGAGAGTTCAAATTTTCAGAATTCACTCGTGGCATTATTTTATTACATATGCATGTTAAACTTGTAATTTTAATCGCATCCATGGACGTGCCATCATGTTCTTGCAGCTGTATCTTTCATTTTTTTTCCTATAAATATTGGATTTTTACCACACCATTTAATTATTTAAATCATTTTGTTTATATTTGCCAAGGGATAACATTATGCGACCTGCATGGTCAAATTTGTTTTCTTTTTATAATGCTATTTTTACTTTGATAACATTATTTGAGTGGGTTATGCTATGCATTGCAGCATGGGAATAGCTTTATTTTGTTTAGTGCATTCCATAGTTGCTATTTGACATCGGGACAAATTTCAGAGACTTCCGGAACATATTTATTTAAATCGTTTTTCACGTTGCTACATGTCAAATTATAGAAAAACAATGTAAGGCTCATTTTTTCTTGCTTTATTCATCTTTCTGAATGGCGCACCGTGCTCTGGCTATCAGCCACATTAATTTCTCTGGCGCCATTGTATTTGGGTTTCATTCCGATTGTCCGCACTGCTTGGTATAGTTGATTATAAGTGCTCCTTTCAATCTTATTTTGTCGTTCCTGTTCCTCCACCTCCACTCCTACCGTTCCAACTTGCATGCTTAATGCTCTGATATACGCCTTTCCCTCACAACTAGCCCAAGCACACCTTGCACACCATTCCTGTCTAACCCCCTCAACTACTCTGAACTTCTCGGAAATTCTCCACCCTCCCACTTTCACTGCAGACCAAGTATCGTTGCGAAGAGATTCGCATATTTCCTCATTCAATCTTAATTGACCCTACACGTGGTACCGTATCATAACAAATATTTTAAGCATTAATACTGTAATTTTTTAATAATAATAAATGCAACCGTTCATATTTTATAACCCTGATGATGAATTGTCCTCACAATGAATAATATCGACGATGATGTCAATACGCGATTATCGGGCCGCGGAGAAGTTGTTGCAATAACCAGGTAATATTAATAATAACTAATATAAATTGATTATAATGACCACATGAACGAACAATACGTAATGTATTATATATAATTATAATTTCTCAAAGTTTCCATTCAGCTAGCATTTCCTTACGATTACGATCAAAATAACGATCGACCAACAACAGCAATTCATTTGTTTCAACATCAAAAGCAAGGTGTTAAAAAGTTATTGACATAATGGGATGTGAAGAAGCACGACATCGCAATAAATCCCCATTCGTAGGCCCCATAAAAAGCATCTTCTGGTTAATTACTTGGTAGCCGTGTAAGTTATGACTGGCTGTAACATCTCATACATACTTACTGTAATGCAGCCAAATAGGTAACGAAACGAAATTGTTCACATGCGCGAGGTACATTCGAGTACGCTGCCACAATGCTCTACAGTTCGTTGAATTACTCGTTTTCGAATTCCAATTTCACTAACTATACACGTTTTATAAACATGTAACATATAACCCATGGCCGAGCGGCTGGAAAATTGTGCCGCGCGTCGCGGCATTATTTCACATGCAACGAACGTACTTGTTTGCGTTCCAAGATTGAAAATCCCGAGCCAACAAGCCGCAATACGTTTAGCGGCGCATTCCTCTTTTCCATATTTTTTCGTTTCTGTCGAGGATAGGTTAGGTTTGTGCGCATAGGTCGTTGATATACACATGCTCGCCTCATAACACGAACGATCAGGCGCGCCGATAACGTGTGTGTTTTTGGATTTTCGTTAAATAATTGGAAATCGTGCGCACATAAAATTATAACGCGAAATTTCGTAGCACAACGCTCGAAAAGCAGCTAGTGATAATCATACCGGCTAATGTTAAATTACTGTAATTTCCCTATGTTTATTTAGAACTCTTGGTACCGGCGCGCCGGGATCAATTGAGCAACGCGCGAATAGCGCGAAACCAGGGGAAAATGAGCGCTCGCATTATCGGCATTTCATCATTTCGTTGAAATCTCGTTAAAGATTGTTAGCGCATTCACTTATCCATCACGCGTTTTCGAAATTTTGAGATAAAAAAAAAAAATAACGAGACGATTATTATAATTTGCATGTGCAGTTTCATACGCCTTAAGCTTGGTATACACCAACAGACATGTTGCACAACTTTGGTAAGACGGGTAACAGTTTCTGCAGTAGACATATCAATAAAATGATGCACGTCTACGATTTTGTTAGTAGAGCCAAGCGAAGAGGCATTCAACGTAAGTCCGAGCAATTCATTGTAATGTAGATGCTACTCTAGCCAAACGATGACGGTGTCTAGACGGTGTCTCCGTACTGTATATAGAAAAATCATTCAACAATGTCCACTGCTATGTAGTAGACTTTATACCAAACACTTTCAAGGAATAGTTCAATTTGCAACGAGGCAATCTCTCAACCCATATGCAACAAAACTCCACTAGCCCATATGCAGGCAAACTTCGGGGTAAAGAAGTCAATGGGCCTCCCTAAGAACACCTCAAATACCTTCAACCTCGGACACAACCACCATGGGTGAGAACTTAATAGGTAGCTTTAAAGGTATCAAAGACGATACTAAAATCCTATACCAAGAAATTATTGAAACGAAGAATATGCGTATGAAAGGTACACTGACGGAGAGTACCGTCAGTTGGAGAAGCAGAAGTTAAAAACACAGACACATATTGACGCGACTACCTGGTTTTCACAATAACATATGTACAAATAAATTTGTTGGTGGTTTTACCACCCCGAAGTACATGCAGGTACTGCAATAGCAGAACAGACATATACCATATTATCACTTGCGCAGAGAAGAATAACATGTCGCTGTCACAATTTATAAGGGACAGAACACCAAAGCCCTTGCCCCTAAATCTTTTAAAATTGTTAAAACTACTACACTTTATTATTGTGTGGCTCTCCACTGCTATGCAGTTTTGCCTGCCTAAAATTAGGCTTGTTTTTAAATACATTTTTGGGGGGATTAGTCCCATGTTTTCTTCGTTTTGCTTGTTCATATTTTGTGTGTTGCGATTTTCCACTTTTTCCGGTCGTGTGCTAGTTCCTTCCAGTTGTTTATCCTCTTTTATATCCTTTTCTATCTCATCTAACCTTCTCTCTCATCTATTCCTTGGTCCTCTCTTCGATTTTGGAAACCAGTTCATAATTTGCTTAGCTGATGCTGTTTCTGACATCCTGCATACATGCTCTAGCCATTCTGCTCTTCTTTGCTTTATTTTTCTGAGTACCAAGTCATTTTCAAGTTTCTCTTCTATTTCTTCGTTTGTCAAAGCTCTAGTTCCTTCGTCCGCTTGTCTTACTCCTCCCAGTATTTGTCTTATTATTCGTCTCACATATTGCCAGCGTTTCTTCTTGAGTCTTTGTCATGGTAATGGCCTTTGTAGCCCACATTAGTACTGGTCTTATAAGTGTTTTATATATTTTTATTTTTGTGTTCTTGCTAATTTGTTTGTTGTCTAGTACTTTCTTGTTTACATAGTATGCCTTTCTCGCTGCTAGTAATTTGGCTTCTATTTCTTGCTCATTTTTCCCTTGGAAATTTAAGGTTACCCCTAGATATCTGAAAGTATCTACTATTTCATATGTTTTTCCCTGATTTTTATTTCTCTCTTCGGTTTGTTCGTTGTTGTCATCATTTTTGTCTTAGTTGTGTGTAATTTCAGGCCTACGATTCCACTTTATGTGTTTTTATGTGTTTTTTTTTTTATTTATGTGTTTAACACTGTTTTGTAAAAAAACGAAACAAACTCCTCTCTTATATATTGTAAAATTAACACGGTTGTATTTGCTTCGCATTGAACAATGTACAAGCGGATCTCTACATGGTCCTTTGAAGCCGAAATCCAAATAAACCCTTTTCATTGGTGTTATTTTTCTTACCCCAAGTATACAAATATTTAACGGCTTGATAACAACATATTTCCTTTTCAATTGGTTATGTAATAGTACTAATTGTTCATGATTACAACAAGTCGATCTCCAGTATATAATAAATGCAAAATATTGCGTTAAAGTAATCCTTGATGCAAAGATGCAAGCAAAGATCACGTCAGTATTTCATTCCACATGTTTGTTCATTATGGAAATTCCAACTTCGCACCGAAATCATTGCATCGTTAAAGATTGTAAACGCATTCACTTATCTACAACGCAATCTGGTTATCTCAAAAAACATAACGATTATTATTACTCGCATTCGCCATTTCATAAACCTTCGCTTGCACTTGCAATGCGTGCACTTGCTGTTCCAACAAGACATTACGCCCACTTAAGTCCGATAGTGGCCGTTGCGCCGCTGTTCGTTTGGTACGCCTGTGAAATTTCAACGGCGTCGCGGATTTTTTGCGCGAGAAAAATCACGTTGCGTGGCTCGGCCCCGTTGTAGCCTTCGGGAAGATGAAGTTATAATTGCGTGCTGCGCCACGGCGCATGCGATCCGTGCAGATATCAGGAATGACAGACCTGTGCGAATGAATTTCAATAACCCCCTTTTGCGTTCAGCGGGGCGTTTCGCAACAGCGTGCAGCAGCGCCTCGCACGCTTTGAACTTATCCTTGCCGCTCGAATGCTAATGAATGGTACATTAAAACGCTTGCACTAAATAGCTAAGCGCTTCGATTATACGCCTTCGACGAGGATTGAAATTGTAGCGGTGTTGATCATGCCCGTCGCGCCGCGGAGATGTGATAATTTCAGCCCGCTGACTGCGTTATCATGGTCGCTAATAATTGTTTAATTAGCGGTCTCCTGAGCGATTGAGGTAAAGTCATGACTGCTCGCGCACTATTCCGAAATAAGCAGGAACATTTCAAGGATGTGTGAATATCAAAATAGACGAGATCGATCTATCTAATGTACAATCACTGAATAATCAAAGAAAAACGTTTCTAAGAGAAATACCGCCTGGAAACTTATCGATTAGTTTGTACTCGATTTTATTCTCACTTTTTGATTCATTATTTACTAAAAAATGAAAAAAGTCATTTTTTCGATAAATTTTGAAGAAATGTCAAGCAATGAAGTGAAATTGACTAAATGAATAAAATAAGGACACTTTTGAAATTTTCAACTATTTTTATCAATTAAAAATGATGGAAAAATGATTTCTGTGCAATAAATTGTTTCTAATACGATCAGTAATTAAAAACTACATTATTAAAAAAAACATTATGAATAAGATGCATTATTCTATGTTATAGATACCAGAAGAAACCAAAAAATTAAATGAAAGAAGTATCATAAGGTCAGGAGTTAGATTCTCTTTAGATGTAGAGTAAAATGAATTCTTCTTTTTATCAACACTATTAGCTTCTAATATGACTAATTATATTGAGAAAGAATTGAATAGAGGTAATTTCCATATAGTAATTGATGCCAGGTAAATCAAATTAATTAAAATTTTCGATAAGTATCGAAACTTGGCAGTATCGATTAAGACCATCATCTGCGCTCATCAATTTGTATGTTTATTAAAATTTTATTCAAATGTGAATCGTTGAATTGCCGCCCGCAAATGTAAGGGTGTTATACTCCCAAAAATAGTGTACATCAACAAATTTTCGAAAACCATAATTTCGAGGCTCGAAGCTAGAAAAAACGCACTGCATGTTACAGATTCGGGACAACGAGTCACACTCCATATATAACACCTGCAAAATATCTCTGTTTCCACGAATAAATCGAGCTTCTTTGAATTTTCCCATTTTGAGCTGGATCTAACCCTACTAACTCAAACACAGCTTCTGAGGTAACAGACAACGTACGTTTCATAAAAGAAGAAGAAATCCTATGCTTCTTGTTATAAACAAAAGATTTATTATCTTTCTGAAAGCTGGAACATTGCCTTGTAGACGTTGTTCCTGCAGAGACAACTTAGTAAAGTGATTTTTAAAGCTCCTATTGAATTATATATCCTCCTCGGGCAGCTTTCTAGAATAAAGCGAAGAAAAAAAATGCCGACAAGCGTAGATCTTGTCGGCGCGTCGCGTTTGTTGCGTGTAAAATCGTTGGAAATGTGAGCAAATTATTGATTTAAATTGATTTACTGATTGTCGTCTGCGATCTGCGGCGATCTCGCGTCGCTGCGTGTCGCCCGATGAATGGGAATCGGGCTCAAAACGAGCCACGAATGTTTGCGCGCGCGTTATGTTCTTTTTTCACAAATACATTTGCCGAGTGCAACTGCGGATTGCAGTTATGCGAAACGCATAAATCATTCGCCGAACGCACGCTTGGGTCGTGTTGTGTGTGCATGTGTCGCCTCGCATCGCGCTGTATGTCGCAGAATTATTGCATACGCAGGTGCAAGACCTACCAGCGAAATATCTAACCAGATGCGCATTATTTCCGCATCATTATTCGCGCTGCACCGCGAGGAAAATTTAAATCTAATTAGGAATGAATTATGGAGAAAATTATGCTCGCACAGCGCAGTGCGGCGTCGTGGTGCGTGGCGGCGTGTTGTGAAATACGGGTCATAATTTGATACCTACCTAAATCGGCCGATATTCACAGATTTATTTGCAATTCTACTGTTGACTTTCAGTCAATTACGGTGTAGTTTCACCGAGAGGGATTTTAAGTGGAAAATTGGAATCAGTTGTTTGTATTACGCTCTTTTTTTTCTGATACATGTTTCAATGGTGAACACGTTTTTCTTTCGAAAAGATACTTCTACAATCTTTGGAAAAAATCGTTCCTGGAATATTGCAAAAATTATTATATCGATGAAGGGAAATAAAATAAATTTCATCACACATATTTCTTTCATTACATATCATTCTCGTTTTGATAAGTGCCGAATAACATTTTCTTTCACGATAATTTATTTCTTATACGAATTTATTTATAATTTTTATCTAAAAGTCAGCAAAATAATAAGCCACTTTTAAGTCTCTGTTTTACGTTCTCTGTCCCTTTTCATACTTTACAAATGAAATAACGATATACTGTATCAATTATTTTGCTGTTAAAATAGTTAAGTAGATAATAGTGAAAATGCTATTCACTATTATCTACCAGAACATTAAAAAAATCTTTTTTTTCTGTAGCAATAAATTGAGTTAAACAAATAACTCAACTGAATAATAAACAATAGCTGTAAATTTAATTAATTACAATGCACCTCCGTTGTGCTGATCGGTGGGCGTCTGCGCACGGAACAACGATGCAGCGCGACGACACTTTGTTAATTATTATTAATTAATCTGCGAACATGCAGCTCGTTCAATAAAGATACATAATTGATTAATCATAGAGCTGCAGCACTACCAAGGGACTATAATTAGTGATGTGATTTTATTAAGGCAATTAATTACAATGCTTGCACAATCCATTCACTTGGATTAAATTACGTGCAAAATTGCAGAAAACTAGCTGCAACCAAAACGAGAGAAGAATGCCTTTTGGAGCATCTTCACACGATCATAAATCGCAAGTTGTAAGCGCATGGCGTTGATGAGATATATCATTATCAAATTTCCCATTTGTTTTTATTATCAAATTCAAATTCTTTAAACAAAGTAGAATATTATTTTACCATTGATAAAGTAAAGGAACTTGTGGAAAATAGAAGATAATCTTTATTATAATTCTCTGTATGAATATTAAATTTTATAGGTTCTATCTGGTTGTTATTTATTGATGCTATTTGATTTGCTATGCAATATTTCTCCAAGTGGCTACTTTTCCTTCTAGCTATTTACGAAGCTAGGTGTGTGCCAGTCTAAGTGATTATTACGCATAAATAACGTCAAAAGATTTCAATAAACAATCGGTTTATCAATGTGCAGCATATGTAAGGAGACAATGATTGCTTCCTTTCAACTGTAAATGCAGCTGCTTGATGCTTGATTTGATGAAATTCAATTACGTGAATAATGCACATATGTGCGTATTCGTATTCGCAAATGTAGAAATAAGCCATAAAATATATGGAGCATAATTGATGGTGAAGGTGCCGGGAGTGCGGGTATTGCTGAATTTATATAATAATCAATGGGCGTGTATAATTGTATGCAGTTTTCTCTAGTTACTGCAATATATTTAAACTATATTTTTTAAAGTTTTATACAAGTTGGTGGTGTTATATTATCTGTTTGTGGATATAAAATTTACATAGAGTAATAAAATGGAATTGAATTTCGTTATATTTCATGCTAATTTAGTAAACGGAGAGTTCAGCCAATGTCCTGTAATCTAGTAAACGGTTATATGATTTTATTTCCACAAGAATTTAGTATGTGTACAGAATATGCATACTAAATGTTATTGGGTGTTATTGGGTGGTTCAAGAATCTTCGTTTTCGCTTAATATATAAATATGTGCTAATAATCCTTATCATTCATAAATATGTATCTGAATCTTTCTGGATTGTGGAGCGCGATTCTCATAAGATTACCGCACTTAAGCAACATCGAACGTAGGTGGATGGATTAGACCGCACGATCTACCTATTCACCAAGCTGTAGCAGCGCCGTCCTGAATTCGCCGATGCCTGAATCTGTAGTAACAACCCAGACGAATCACAATTATAACATGTTGAATTGCAGAATATAGGCAACGTAGCGCGTCTGACTCCATATCTGAAGGTTGCGTGTTCAAATCACGTCGGGCTCAGTCTTACTTTTCGAGCCCATATTACGAGATAATCCTTTTACGTTAAAATGATATTTTCATATGAACATAATTTTAATTATCCGGAACGAAATATAATATTATTGCTTATATCTGCTATAATCAACAAAGGGAAAACTTTTATTTTCTAGCCACAAATACTAAAAATGTATAGAACGTTCCCGTAATCAATATGAAGAACAAATTTGGCAAGTCTATCTGAAGCTCCTACTCATCATTAAATGAGTCTAGTTGGTCACCGTATATTTGTATAACACTATTGATATGAGTCCGGCGCTATTTTTGGACGGCTTCATATCTTAATGCAAAACGGACGTTAAACGGTAGGTAATCGTTCTCCGATATGGTCTAGTATGTTTCTTTATTTCAATAAAATTAGGTTCTCTAACCGCTGCCCGTAATACAGTTGTGTGTAGTCAATTTCCATAATTGTTAGCATAATATATACATAAAACATCACGATAATGCTACATTCAATTACAAAAACTATTACCATAACATAAACTATAATATAAGTCTGACTAATTTGTTTTATTCATAAAACAAATTGCAGCTTATCACAGACTGTTTTGGATTGCTTTACTTTGGCATGCTTAGTTGGCGTTTAATAAGTGGACATGTTGAGGTGGCTACACTGTACGCTGCTCTTCTAATAATTGACTTGTACTGACCCTCACTTAGTCCAATCTCGTGTAGTACCTTCTTGAAATGTTGGTGCTCGTTTGTTAAAACGATTTCTCCGTAGGTGCCTACCGTAAAGATTGCCAACTTTACTTTACACCGATGTCGTGCACTGATTTCTTCAATCAGATTAAGGTCTCTACTGACAGTGGCATAATTTAGGTGGTTAACTTCTACCACTGAGTTTCGTTCGTAACGAGTTCTTTTAATATTCTCCTGCATATGTATTGTACTGCATATGCTTGTGCGTCAGTGAATATGGTCTAGTGGCTAGGGATTAGAATTTAGTTTTTATTTCTAAATCAGAACTACGATGTTAACATCAGAACAAGAAATCACAAAAATGGCGTAAATATAATAGTTTACTAATTTTATTTTGCGACCATTTATAGTTAAACCAAAGCATGAAATTTCAATTTTTGAATTTAATCGTACAGAGTCTACTTATTGTTTATTAACAATAATACTATTTAATTGCTCTACCAGTTATTGAAAAACTTTGGAAATCTCTAAATATAAACGTTTTAATCTAAGTAATTAGTAAAAATGATAGTAAAGTGCTCTGAAAATATTTACACCAACCTTTCTTCTTTTTTTTTGATAAAGTTTATGTAAACACCGAAAATTATAATTTCGTCATAATTTTGACGAAAATCTTAAGTATACATGCAGTCACCTGATTATAAATGATTATTACTATCACTATTGGTCCCGTGCCTTTACGTATTCAAGAAATTTCACTGTATTTCGATACCTACTCGAATCAATGGCCTCTGCAAGACAAAGTAAATTTAAAAGAACGGAAAAAAACGGGAAGTGCATTGCCGTTAGATGTAATACCATGATAACAATCACGATCATCAACCGACCTGACATATGACATTTGTTCCCTAATATATAAACTATTCTGCTTACCGACATTACAGGTGTCTGTTTATACAAAGCCATTTAATTAATGTTCGATGGTCCCTCCCTAACAGGGTGGTTCTCGAATGGGAGCCAATATTCTAGTCATAAACTAATTATGCTAATTATATTTATCATTTTCCTTTAAAATAATGGAATGTATAATAATTATCAAATGTCTGTCAACGAAAAAAATAAATAATTGGGTAAAAATTGGTTAAAAATATGTCAGTTTCTTGCTATCTGTTTTAGTGATATTACTTCAAAAAAAAAAGATGTAATTCTTTTTGTTTTTAAAATTGCAGTATTAAAATGTAGTCGTTTATTTGTGATATTATAGTTGCTGCGATTGGAAATTAATGGAATTTGTATGATAATATGCAATATGAATATATGCAAACTTATTTCGTTACATATATTAAGCAAATATGGCTAATTAAAGATGTTCATACCTACCCATGAATGTAAATCACGAAATTTCCATTCACTAATTTACAATTACCGGTAACTAATTCTAAATATTAGCATCATTATTATAATTTATATAATTTTCGTATTTAAGCGGTAAAAAGCTATCAATATGTTAATACGAACTCATGAAGATGCTCGGCGCGGTGTGAGAATTTCAGCGTAGGAAGCAGAAAACGGGATGAAACAGTTACTGCACCCAAGTGAGGTGTATTCCAAGAACCTACTTCTTGTATCGTGTAAATATTCATCTAGGTTTATGTTCACAGTGCCTACTTGAAGGTGAGACATTATTGTTGCATTCGTATTGCATTAGCTTCTCAAGCAAGAAATTAGTAGCGTTGATTGCTATATACAAGTGCAAAGTCTATTCGACTGCGTACGGAATGCAAGAGAGATGAATGGGTACAAATTTCTCCCATGCTTATTTCATAAATCATATCGCACCGGAGATATTAACAAGATAATGTATTCAGTGTGTGACATGGTGTATGGTTCGAATTCGGGATGACCACAGCGCATTCAGCAACGCATTGTGAAGAAGAGGAATTCCGTGGCAAAGTATGCCGGCAACAGGTTGCTTCTCAACGAGGCGGCAAACGAGTGCACGTGGGTTTTGTGGGTGTACCCAGTTTATGCCATGTACAATTAAATTTTACGACGTTTGTGGTTCCAGATACTTTTACGCATAGAAATTAAAATCGATTTGAATTGTTTACATATAGAATCGAAAGAGTGCACAGGATGTTACATATGTAGTGCGGAAAATGTGAAATTTCTTTTTCTACTCCTGACGTGTAATGAACACATTTCAGTATTGTTTTTGATTAAGTAACATCATATATTTCGCTCGGATTTACATTTCCGACACGTAGAATGTGCTCATAATGCTATATAGAACCATGCTGTGCTGTCATTCCGGTATTTACGCTATAGTTGATATAGATCTGGGCTTGACAACCCGTCTATCACGGCCTACCGGTCTATCGCGGCGTGATTTTAGGTAGATTTTCAGTCTTCTTTTTTTCTTTGTTTTTTTTTTAAATCGGTAATCAAAATATAATTTCTTTACGGCTCTCCGCACAAAACTTCAGTAAAGCTTAAATTTTTAAAAGTTTTTAATAAACATAGAGATAAACATAAACATATTCTCGAAAAAATATACTTTTAAGTAAAAGTCACTCGTTCCGACATTTCTTGTAGTTCTGCTTAAACTAGACTCAAAAATTACGTATATTTTCCTTTCTAGCTGTATCGGCATACAGTTAATGTACAATGCTTTCTCTACTCCTGTTTTTCAGTATTTTCAGTACCACTTTTGCCTCCTTTGTTTATAAATAGAATCGAAAGAGTGCACAGGATGTTACATATGTAGTGCGGAAAATGTGACATTTCTTTTTCTACTCCTGATGTGTAATGAACACATTTCAGTATTGTTTTTGATTAAGTAACATCATATATTTCGCTCGGATTTACATTCCCGACACGTAGAATGTGCTCATAATGCTACATAGAACCATGCTGTGCTGTCATTCCGGTATTTACGCTATAGTTGATATAGATCTGGGCTTGACAACCCGTCTATCACGGCCTACCGGTCTATCGCGGCGTGATTTTAGGTAGATCTTCAGTCTTCTTTCGGTTTTATGCGATTTCTGATTTTTAACAGACATTTTCTGATTTAAACTTTAGTATATGTGACCCTTATTATCATCTTATATCTTATTATCTTATATCATTTGCGAATCGTTTGAATGTTAGGTTAAAATTCTAAAATTATAATGACATTTTGTATTATAATTTTAGAAATTACTGTAATTCTTCAAAATAATTGAATGTATCAGATTTCAGCGCTTTCAAACTAAATAAACATATTGTACTAGTTCAGAATGAGCATTCAAAAAGTCGCGTTTCTTTATAAAAGCGAAATTATTTAACTGTTGTAGAAAACACTTTTTTACACGCTAAATGTTTAACTGTCATCTATTTGAATTCCAACAATTATGAAGGAAGTCTACCATGGGGTCGGTTTAATGGAGCCGAAATAATGTTCAAAAGCACTATAGTTGTTGCTAAACATTGTTGTAAAATATACATGCGTATGAAAGTTTCTGAAAAATTGTTATTATTACCGTTACACACTTATTGTTAGTTTAATGAAGAACACTTTTATTTGTAAAAATATAATATCTAATATAATAAGTAATAACGACTACTTTCCAATGAAAATTTCTTTGTTCATCCTTAAGCTAGGGTTTCTGATTCCCAAACAATTACCTTTATAACTTAAAAACTGAACCCGAACTGCGCCCTCGTTTATACCGGATATAATGAATTCTTGACTTCTACACATGTTCAGGTTGGTTTTCGTTTTTCTCCATTTCATCTTACCTACGACCAGTATAATAACTCTGACTTTGGGCAAACTAGCAACACTATCACTTTTTAACTACATTCGTTAGTCAAGGGTAGGCATAGAGGCCCAAAGCCGAAGTCGCCGGTGTGAACGACGCCTTAACTATCCTATGCCATTAATTCTGACAATAAGTAATCTAATAAAATCCTTTGTTTAATCACTATCTCCAAAAAACGAATACATCTTTAAAAACTAGTAGATTTTCTAAAATACTCGTATATACATGTAATATCTTCCCTCCCTAAGTACATTACAACGGACGATATAATCATCCAGTTTATTTTCACAACGCTTAGCAAACCCAGAGATTATCTTTATTACCAGCAATAAAATATTTTGAGAAGTCGTACTAAAGCCCATCAATGCATTGCAATAAATTAATTTAATGCCAGTTGCATTTCCATTACGATTAGGTGCGCGGTTGCAATGTAGTCGATTTTAGTGCATCATTAACCAGCGAATTCACACAATATCCGTCTATTTTGTTTGCAACATGCATAATAAATTGTGATATCAATTTACTCTAAGCTGACTTTTTTGCAACACGAAAGCATGGTCATAAACTTCGAGTCCCTGTCACGGAATGCATTCACCAAGATAATTCAACACGTATACGTTAGACATTGTTGCTGCTTGTCACAACAGTCGCGCCTAAATTTAGTCGCAACGCATGAATACATAAATAAATAATCATTATATCTACAAAATGTGCGATTTTTCTGCAAAAGCAGTGAACTTTATCAACGTGTCACATCATATTAATTTGTCCAATTATTCATTATACAACATAATAGCATCGCAGACATAAATGCAATAAATACGCATTAGTGAATGGAAATTTCTGTATTTATGATTTGATTAAGATAAATAATTCTTTTTGATAAGGTTCAGTACTTATTCCTGTGCAATGTATTCCTCATAAATACACAAACTGTCAATAAATGATGCATGTACTTAATTCGTCTAAACCAGGGGCGGATGGCGTGCGATGTCTTGTCGTATTAAGCCACGCGCCACTCTTCTTAGTCTGAACGTCGCCTTAGATTATGCATATATCCACGAAAGATGGCCACCCCTAGGCCAGCTATTATATATTTTTTTTCTTTCATTGAAGTGTGTTATCATAAAAATACCTGATTTTTTCTTTAAATCGGTAATCAAAACTTCAGTAAAGCTTAAATTTTTTAAAGTTTTTAATAAACATAGACATAAACATAAACATATTCTCGAAAAATATACTTTTAAGTAAAAGTCACTCGTTCCGACATTCTTTGTAGTTCTATTTAAAATAGACTCAAAAATTACGTATATTTTCCTTTCTAGCTGTATATTCCCCCTTAATTCATAAAAGTATCGGCATACAGTTAATATACAATGCTTTCTCTACTCCTGTTTTTCAGTATTTTCAGTACCACTTTTGCCTCCGAATTTTAATTCCCGCACTCGTAGATCACGTAGTACTTGGCAAGTGTATGAGAGAAGAAATGTACGTGTAATTTATTTCATCTCTGCTGTTCGCGCTGTTGGGAAGAACCCCAAATATATTTTATGTTAGCAGCGCTGCTTAAGCTGCGCATGCGCCAGGGTGGCTACCGTTCTCCATCAAAGCTCGCATGTATTAATATTACTTAAAATAAAATCACTTTTTACCCAGCATTTGAACAAGTAAGTCGCATTAGTTACACCATTCACCCTTCATATCTCGTGTTGTGTTATTTGTGTGTGTTGTCGAGTATTGTCGGCGTGTCGGACTTACTGTGCGGGTTAAGTCAGTAAAGCCTCTAACCAAGGCCCCGAGAACTTACAACTCGCGGGGTATTAATTTCGATAAGACGCGTGAGCGCAAACAACTGCCATAGATAATGTAGTAGATAACCTTTTATTTTGTCATTTAATATTATCTTTACAAAAAACATTCTCCAGTAGACTTTTATATTACATAAAAAAATAAAACTCAACATAATGTATATTTTCAGTATAAAATGGCGAGGATGGGCACATGTTTTTTTGTCAGTCGAGATGCAACCTATTGCGGGGAGTTAGACACTGCATAACAT
Source organism: Mimaenictus wilsoni (assembly GCA_027575185.1). Lineage (NCBI taxonomy): Eukaryota > Metazoa > Arthropoda > Insecta > Coleoptera > Staphylinidae > Mimaenictus > Mimaenictus wilsoni. Next base: position 19,651 of record JAODAC010008534.1, read on the forward strand.
ACCTTCGTCTACTGCAGGACATAGAAATCCAAAAGGGATGCTACTGACTCGACAACAAACTTAGACAACGAACAAAATAATTGCAACGAACATGCAAAAATTGACATAGTGAAAGTGCAAACCCCCGATATCCCATAAATGCTTTCTCCCTGCGGGGAGAAAGGGCCACTTGTTCCGGTCAGCAAAGGTGCAAAAAGGCAAGAAAATGTATTTTTATCAGTACGCTTTGGGATATAATCGACAGAAAAAACGGAACGATGTCCATGATTTACCCATATAAAATATTCATATATACAATGAATATCATGCCATTATATACAAATATATCATATCAGTTTCAAATATATAAGCAAGATAAACTAACGGACCCGGAAAAAATGAGCCGCTGCAGACAAAATTCCGTATAAAACAGGTTCCGCATATGGTAGGTTTCACTGTATATAGAAATTATATGATTTTGTCAGAATAAACAATGAACTTTTCATACCTGGCATATCACATTAATCTATCCTATAATTCTTTATACAACTTAATAAGGACACGTACGTATAATTACGTACATATTAGAAGAATGCGCAGATGTGTCAACGACGCCATGCTGTGTTAATCGCCGTTTTCGGAATTGCATATAGCATCATGCAGTTTACAAGTTGGGCAATGTAAAGTGGCAAAACGTGTCATTACGTGAATTATGAGCGGCGAGAATATTATTAAATCGTGGAAACAAGATATTCATTACGACAGCCGTGCGATTTCTGTATGCCGCTGGGCGCATACAACGTACACAACAACGTGTTGGCAACGCGATGCCTGCCAATTTTGTGGAAAACGCAGCGTGTGTACGAACGTAACGATTTTCGCTAATTTGTCTATGTTGTGCTTTGCGCGCGTTGCAATATAATCGGGGTTAGGCGCGGCCCGCCTGCAAATCGGTATGAACTTTAACCTGCTGAAAGCCGAAGCCCCTTTTTGCACACGCATGCCAGACGTAAACGTGTGGCTAAAGCACAGCTGAAAAAATCGAAGCAGCGATTTTTCACGTGAAACTTGCCTGAAGCCTTTCACTGTATCATAACCTAAACGTAGAATTTTCTGCTAATTCATCATTTGTCAAAATACCTGTTTGTATTTTCTTGAATATGAGAGATTTATAAAAATATAATGGTGAAATATCATAAGACCGAGCCGGATTTAACGCAGAAGTTTGCTCACTCATAAGAAGTTATCACTTCAAAAAGGAAGAGTTGTAGATGGCGCCACGAAAGAAACTTGATATTTTCAATAACGATAATTATCAATACATGTGATAACAAAAAGTAGCGATACTGATGCTTTAAGGTCACTTGTATACACGCAAAATTGAGTTAATACCCTAGCATAAAGAAATAATCTTCATTACTTTAAAAGACTATAACTTCTAAAGAATTATAAAGCAATACTTGAAATATGTCAGTCATTTCCGAACCGGAACAAAATCAAAAATTCAATACATTGTTGATTCAAACAAAAAACAGAATCATGACTGCTATAAATCATTGTCTATTCGAATTCAATTGATACACCTAGAGAAATGAGAAAAGACTCGAACATCCTTAAATCGTACATACTTTTATTACCATACGAAATTCCGAATTAGGTCAAGATTTCTTTTTATTTCATTCTTCGTCTATAGCATTGAAGCACTGCTCTTCTGACTCAGACTATAATGCGTCGAATAGTAATAGTGTATTGTATTTGACGAAGTTTGTTGTTGCACAGCTTTGCTGGTGGTTTTGCATCAGAGGAGATTATAAAGAGCCGTGACATGCCATAAGCTAGTGGTATGAACATAGAAATTCCCCTTGTGTTTGGGAGGCGGATATATTCCTAATTCAATTCATCTATGGTGCGAAGAGTGTAGAATGAACCTGGTGTGGAATTGAAGAGTTGTTGGCGTCGGCGGTGCTGCACGTGATGCAGATGAAACGAAGAAAAGATCTTATGCGATCGATATGAATCTGGTGAAACTTAATTCCACTCATGACATGAGCGCAATTTTCATGCGACTCTGTTTTGATTTCTAATCTTCACAAACGCGCCAATTGTGGCTTGTCGTTAAGCACCAATCAACAATGGTTAGCTAATCCTATAAGGATTTAAAGGCACTTAAGGACTTCATATAATATTGTGTTATTGCGTTAGCTAAGGTCGATGTAATAAATGTGCTGGTTTCATCGATGATGATGGGTCAACTCGCAGTCTATCTTTGGCATCCTACTTTTTATTGCGTATTTAATTACACGGCGAAAAATATGTAATATTTTTTCGAAACATTTTTCTTAGTTTCTTCTGTAATCGATAATAATCTTCTACTTATTCTTCTTCGTTCACCCGCCTTGTCGCTGCCGGGCATAGGCCAGTGGCCTGTCATTCTTCCAGAGTTTTTTGGGTAACTATGAGCATATTAATTCCCCTTGGGCAGGTTGCTAGCCTTGCCCAGGGTGAAGAAGACTTCTGTAACGACAACCACAGATGTTAATGTGGTTGCCGGAGCGAGTAAAGGTGTTCTGGATCCCCCTGCGTGGTAAGCAGAGATCTTACCAACTGAGCTACTATGATCTATGATAATAATCAATTTTTGTTGAGTTGGTTGCCTAAGGTAGGGGTTGCCTTCTGCGCCACTATGCTTAAGACGTTGGAGATGCGCTCAGTAGCAATGGGGAGGCGGCGTTGCGCACCATAAAAGCGTGATTCGGCCTATTTCTCCTCTGGTGAGTTCTCGGGATTACTTGTATTTTGTTTTTGTATTTGTGTGTTCATTGGCCGTTTTAATAAAGTCGTTGCGCTTTTTACTTCGTGTATTTTGAACTTTGACGTCTGAGGTGAGCTTTGAGCAAAACTGGTGTCTAGAAATATTTTCTTGGCTTAGTACACATTTTATTATTACAGATATGCCTTGTAATTGTTAAAGAAATACTCAAAATGATGCCCGTTGACAATGCGTGAATAGGTATCATTTTGGGGGGATGGGAGGCGGTATATACCACAAACATATTTCCATCATTAAATGATTACATTTTGTTTTCTTACATTTTTTAAACGTTAAATAACATCCTTACCATAGTATCAATTGACATTCCCGTTTGATTTAAAATTGTCATTTACAAGAACAACGAGTTTCTTATCCATCATGTTTGATTTATTTGGATATTAAGCCTTCATTATGTACTTCCATACCTATGGTGGTAACTGATCCTTCTGCATAATTGCCGGATGTTTAAATTAATTCCATCTTTAATTCTGCGGGTATTTATCGCAATATATTAGATTAACCAACGAAATTAATTACGTCTTCATTAGTCTTCCGCAAAAACTCATTCTCCTGTCACAGGTTGAATCACGGACTGGCCTGCTGCATAGCTAAAGGTATGATTCTTGACTGCTGTCAAGAAGGTTCCTGGATCGAAACCCGGCGGATGTAATGAATTCTTCTAATCGATAGTAATTAGTTTCCACTATGACTAATAACATTGAAGCGGAATCGAACATAACAAATATCCACAATAATCGATGCTCGATAATTGCGCAACGTAATATGTAATTTTAACTGCACTACTAATTGCGCCAAACTGGTTATCACGGGATTCGAAATGCTAAGGAATATAAACTGCATTCAATTTTCGAAGCTCTTAAGGAAAACGCTTGAGAGTTGCATCGTCTCGTTCCAGTATAATTTTACTATGAATCCGCGAAACTTCGTTCAAATCCACGGATGTGCCCTCTCCGAGCTTTGCCGCACAATCATGGCAAAGCTCGGTGATATTTCATGATCTAGCCGTTCAGTTTATGAAGAGATGTTGGGTGTTTTAAAGGTTTTATTGTTCACGAATTGACCAAGAGGTATGCCTTAAGATGATGGTTGGCATATGCGCATGCCTTGAGATGGTTGTTAGCATACTGTCGCAAATGCGGCGAAACAATTAGGGCAAGCCCTGCTTTTTCTCCTCGCAGTCAGCCACACCATGCATATATCATACCTTGCAAAAATCTGTGTATTTGTATAACTATGCAGGCTAACAGCTGCCACGAGGATCGAGAGAACAAATAAAATAATGAAGTGATATAAATAAAATAATGAAATAAGAAAAAATATTAAATAAATCGCTTAAGTCTAAAATAGCCGAACAGTTTATATAGCAGATAGTTTTTATAAATTTTCTGAAAATATAATATTTATCTTTACTCCCTCGATAAACGGACAGAAAAAAAAATCTTGTCTACCGGAATATATTACAATACATTCCTTATCAATTATTACAGATTAGACAACATTTTCATTCCTTAGACACTAGGAAAGTAATTATTTTGGAAATTTCAACTATTAGCAAAGCAATAAATTCAAATTGAAATTTAAAACAACCAACATGTCCATTAGAATCGCAAATCTCCACAGATAATAGTAATCGGTTAAAAATAAATACAATATTTATTCCACCACGCTGCAAGAATGCCTCCGGTCACCAAATACGTACAATGCATGCACACTTTTCCTCCGCATTTTAAAAAGTTCTTTTTTTCGCATGTTGTGTCGTGTCCGCGTAGGCGATAAATCAAGCAAGATGACAGAATAATTTACGACTCATAATAAATTATAATCTTGCACTGATTGTAATTAAACGCGAATGCGTTTTGCCGATTGTCGGCCGCTGATAAACAGATCCTGCGATAATTAATGTTTGCATAGGTGCGCAGGCGCATTTTCTTTTTTTTTTTTGCTTGCAAATTAATCGAAATCCGCAAATATGACAAATAGGCGCAAACACTAGTTTTGAGTAGGTATTTGTTGTAGCAGTGGATGTGCCGTGCCGTGTGCTTTTATGAAATAATAATGCGCAGCAGGCAGTCGCAATAAAAAAGGATACTGCGGCAAATTTATGTAAATATTGTAATAATTAATTGCGCTTGCGATCGACCGATCGTGTTTCGACGATTTGCGGAACGCACGACACGGCCGCCGCCGCGCACACTATGCGCATTTATCAATTGTACAAATTGAATTCCAACGCGTAAAAAATGTGTGCGCTGTTTGTGTGCGTACTTGCTGATTTTCTACCTTGCGTAATCGCAATCACACACGGTGCACTCGCGTGCAGCAACAAGCTGCGCTTTTGCATCCGAATGCAGGTAATTAATTAATTAGGTACCTACCCAAGTATAAGCAATGTGTAATTTGCATTCACTAATATACAATTAGTGGTAACTATAATAATTCTATAATCTGATAATATTAATATATCAAGAATTATATACAATAACCGTCAAAGAATCGGACAAGTTATTTAAAATATGTATTCCAGGTACTGAAATAATAATAATAATAATATATATTTATTGCAAGCGGCGGCTTGCCGCGTTGTAGAGTTCGGTGTTCGTTAGATCACTGCAGTTAAGCAACGTCGGACGTAGCTAGGCGTTGGATGGGTGACCACTTGGTCTCCCCACTCAACAAGCGGCTGCGACGCGAACTCCTGATTTCAAAAAGACCCATATGCACAAAAAGTTCAGAGCAGTACCATCAGTAGCGAGAGTAGCAGTAGCAGTAGGATTGGGCCGGGTGAAAGTTACTATTCCCTTACACCACTATGTGGTAGAAAAGGTTGTTGAATAAATAATAATAATAACAGGCTATCGACTACATAGTCTTTCGGCCCATGAAATAAAAATATGATTGGTAGAGATATATAACAGAAAAATGTAAAAATGCATGAAAAAAATAATAATTACAATATGTTCTGAATTAGTTCCTCATACAGAGACATTTAATTATCTGTTTGAATAAGTAGTAGAAATTGATGTAGAGAGGTGGTTTTATGTACCAATTTAATAGTGAGATATTTCTAGCGATCTAGGACAGGTGTTATTACGGTTTCTTGTTAAAGAAGAAGGTTGGATGGATTGTGAAGCATATTATTGGGGTGTCTGAGACGTGTGTTAGTACGAAAGGCGGTCCTTTCCCCGATTTACAAATATTGCTTCATTCTTGCGTTAGTAAGAAGGTAAAGGGCAGCAGCATAATCCAGACAAGGACGACATATTAATTAATGTACTGAAATATATCATAATATATCATATAAAAAACATAAAACGCGAGAAATTTTTCTGATACAATAAAATTACTGATACAATTACATAAATTTAATATTATTAATGGAGCAGGTCAGTAAATTACGGCTTTATTGAAGCGTTTTTTTTCATTTAGCGCCAAGTCAAACATTAATTGCTTTGAATAGTTGTATTATAAAAGAAGATGTTCGTGAATACTATGAAACTCTCAGAAACCAATGCAAAGCTGAGGAACAGTAGTATATTGTGCACCGAACAGGTAATGCTATACATTGTATGAGTATGACAGGTTATGGCACGAGGCTAAGTGTAGCGAGTGCTACAAGTCATAAGACTAAACAGTGCGCATTGCAAGCGAGTTGAACACTAAACTTTTTCTACGACTAGTATCTGTGAAAATGAAATGTGAGAATGAAATGGACTTTGAAAGCCAATCAATTTCAGAGTCGTCTTTGATTAAGGAACATCATACATTTCTTATGGTTTTTCAATTCCGTACTGGTACAACACAGAGTGCTAGGCAAGTCAGTGCGGAAAATGTATGCTTATTGCTTACAACAAGAAGGTTGTAAGTGTATAGTGTACAACTCGCATGGAATGCTCTTTTCGTACTCGCAAGACTTGCAATTGCAATTCATCATGCTCAGCATGTATTGACAAAGTCCTACTTCTGTTAATTTTCCATTGACTATACAAAATATTTATATTTTAATTCAATAGAAGTTAAGAAAATCAAAGAAAGTCAGTTGGTATAAAACTGTGACAACATAATTTAAAAATATGCAAAATAAAAATAAGCTTAATAAAGAAAATATGATTACTGCTCGAAACCTAATGTAATTCAATGCTTGACTGCATAAAATGTTGAAATAAAAATGCTCTAACATAAATTACTCTGACTAAAAGGACTCGAAGTGCAGATGTGTTATTAGCATAATTAGCGCACAATACCTCCAGTTATCTTCCAATCCTTCAAATCCAATAATTGTACTTTATGCGACAACGTAAATCATTCGCAACAAATGGATCCAACCATGGCGGCTTTTGGTGTTTTATTTTCTCGAATAACACACCTGCGGGCATCGACTTCATCTCGCACGCCTAATTTTAATACACATAAAATTAGACATGTTGTGCGATCGCGCAGCCGAGATCAATCAAGGCGGCATATATGCGTGCCGGTACATGCACGCATTCGCAATAGGTGCGTGAGGCGATTGTGGATATACATCATTCGTAAATGCTACACGAAATATTCCACAACGGCGTGGAAGTCATATTAAATCAAACGCGTTATTATTCTCTTGTTTTGGCATGTTGAAATTGGGTAAATTTGGCAAAATACAACAATAATCAATCAATAAAACGATAACCGCGGGTGTGATATTTATGGTTTTGTGTTTTCACTAGACACAGCAGGGTTTTACGCAATGCTAGAAACAAAAGCAGCCAAACTTGTAACATAGATAATAAATTTCTCAATCAAGGTTACTTTTCAACCTTTCAATGCATGAATGACACTTGTTTTTATAATTGTTGGTAGTATTAAACTAATTTGATTAAAACTACAGCACTAATTAAAAGAAATTGTTAAAAATAAAAACTTACATACTTGCAACTAGAGGTAATATTACTGTCTTAAAACATTTCAAATTTGTCAATAATAAACCTGGGAAAACTGCGCTCAAGAAGTTGCCTAGTTGTTATTTCAAAATTATAATTTTGAAACAAAAATCGCCAAATTCTAACATAGGCGATAAATTTCTCAAGCAAGGTTATTTTTCCATATGCAGGATACTGAAAGTAATGTTGATAATTTTAGGAGGTTAATTAAATTGAATATGACCAGTGTTACCTTGATGTCCTGTTGTGCGTTAGTCCACTACTGGATGAATGCCTCCATTGGAGCGATAAATCATTTCGGGCAGTTCATAAATTCTGGTATTGCCATTGTCTTGCGTGTGTTATCATTTATGGACGCAGGCGCACACGCACGTGTGATTCTTCACTTCAAGAACGCGTCCGTGGCATGTTATTGCGTATAATCGCCTGATTAACGTGTCGATAATGTGGCGATGATGACAACTGGAATGAATTATATACTTGCTTCAGCAAGTTAAATATATAATTCTATACTAGAATTCTCTTGGATTGTAAAGATTCGTAAAGACTGGAGTCTGAGTCAGCGATCCGAGATCCGGATCCGAGCTTTTAAACCTAGTATCTTTGTTGTGAACGGCGAGGCAAGTTTGAGCCCTTTTTTATATTTGTCGCCAAATTATCAATATTTAGTCTGGCGTGAAA
>JAODAC010008545.1:0-28040 GCA_027575185.1 Mimaenictus wilsoni
TATATCACTTTTATATATCTTGATTAGTATCTAACAAGAGGAGTCAGGATTATGCACCACCGATTTGCCGGAAAATGTTTGTACGTGTTAGATATAGTATAGATATAATTTTGCGCCGTAGATATAACGTTTTGCGTCGTTTGGCCTGCAAAATTGATCTTCTCGGTTAATGCATGGGTCGGACAATGCCAACCATAAAGTGAAGCAACTCTCCACGGACGGCGCCGTTCGTAAAGAGGCAAAAAAGCACAGCGCCTGTGAGATCGTTATTTTGTTATAGAAAGTTTACATGGATAGAGGATACAGCCAGCACATCACGAATGTTAGTCATGGAGTCCAAATAAAAGGGTAGTAGGCAAAATATAGTACGTTATTTGAGCGCAGACAGCGTTACCACTCACTTAGGAGTAGGCAAGTTCTGTTCTTGCCTAATTTACCGTTTACTGCTCTTATTAGAGCCCGCGAGATAATTCTTTTTGGCGGAGGTCAGTCGTTTCAAACCACTGTGGGTCATATGCATCTAGGGGTCCCCTTTCAATACGGTAGCATGATAAAGCTCAATATAGATATATCGATTTATGTATATCGATATATTTATACCATAATATGGTAAATAGAATTCCGTTTAGGATTCCTTGTGGGCATTAGCTCATAAAAAGTCGGATATCTGCATGAAAACGAGGTTTTCCTCTTAGGGCTTAGTCTTAGAGAAGGGGTCTAGGACAATTTTGTTCTTTCCTGAAATTTGTATGAAATAATGTGAATTTCCTTTACAAGTTTTATTTTTTTAATGAGGTTAGTCACTAAACTGTCTCCAACACTACAATCGGTGTATCTTTAGAATAGAAGTTTATTCTTAACTGCTTTGAATTATGCTTAAAATCCTTTTTTTTTTAATTTATCATTATATTGCTGATTTGGAAGATTTTATTTTCTTTTGTGAAATGAGAAACTAAGATTTTAATAAAAATGTTGACATTCTCCAGAGAAGAAATAATCTAGGAGTTTCAATTTAAAACATAAGCAGAATCCACTTAAATTAGCATATTTGATCGACAGTTGAGTCATTATTCAGTGAGTGTAGATCTCATTCAGCCCTCGGAAAAACACGAGATCTGAAGTATGCCGCCACTTAACAAAACCAACAGCAGCGCAATTGTCCCTAATCGCACGCCGGATGCCTGAACTGATTCGCCTATAAACAATCGCCATTCGTCTGCGGCTGAAATTATCCTGCCTCGTTCTTTTCGGAGCGTATTGCGGCGAGCGCGTCAACAATTCAAACGCAAACACATTGATTAACCCCCAAATCCTGAACAATGTTTTCCAACCACCCACATAATGCCGAGCGCCGTGCTACTGCGGCAATTACAGAACAAACACAATTGTGTACATTTAATAACTAATAGCTGATCGTGTGGCAATTAGTATTTGATGCGGCGTGAACACACATATACACTGGCAAAACATGCATGATGCCGCTTTATTTATCGCTGACGCTGCGACGGCTGTGAGTTGATATCACGTTGCACTTTGTTAATTAATTGGCAGGCTGGATTTTTGTGTTACAGGAGGAATGCTGCGCAGGTACGAGTAGCTCGTTAGAAACGCCAGGACGCAGTCACTTAACCGTAAGTTATGACACCTTATATACTTCAGGCTCGTTTTCATTTTTGTGCACCTTCGTTCGCGCGTTATTTAAATGATTTACTTTGCATGGTACGTGGTATATAAACGCTCTTGTTGGATGTATCGGATTGTTGCAGGATTACGACATCCATTAACGGATACGCCTTAAGGCTGAAAAGTGAATAAAGTGGAATTAATTAATTCACACATGCGCTTGAGAACTTTCCTTGATCATTGAATTTATTTCGCTAAATTTTCCAGGACCCAAACGAATTCGTTAACCAATCTGTTAAGATTTTTGAAGTAAAACTTTAATACGAGGATGTATGCTGGTGTACGCGAGCCGAGTGCGTTATTATTTTTGGCGAGGTGTATCTCAGAATCTAACAATTCGAATTTAACTTTTAATGTTTTTAATTGTGTGTTTTGATTCCACTTGAGAGAGGGGCAGTTTTTTAAATTTTTTGTCTTTTTAATTAAATTTTTGAGGTTTTTTAAATTAAAATTCGTGTATGTTGTTGAGCGCACGCAACGACTTTCATATTTCGGCTGGTAAGTGCAAACGTGGATGTGCAACGTGCCATTTGGCAATGACGCCATTTTTGAGCTTACTGAGATTTGTATTTGGTATAACGATCAGGAGACGTCAAGAACGACTTAAAAGGGCCAGGTTCCTATTCAATAAAAAGACTTGTCACCAAAAATTGTCCGAGTATCATTACTATAGTTTTTTTTCAATATGTTGACCGATTAGTAAACATTCATTTTCCTTGGGGGAAACTCAGAACTTAAACCAAAATCGACTTAAAAATGATTAAAGACTAACCTGTCAAATATGTAGAGTATGTGTGTAAAATGTAAAAAAAAACATTAAAGTGCAGGAAAATTGATTTCCCAAAATGAAAAATGAACTAAATACGCTTGCTATATATCCACGGTAACAGATACTTTAAAGAGCTTAGCAGAGATTTATTAAGGACATTAAAAGCTCTACTTGGTTAGAAGTCGGTTAGGTACATGCTTCCGGCCGAAGACCTGGGTCTGATTGCTTTAACATTATTAGATTTTTTGTTTTCCTATTTTTCTTATATCTGCTTTCAAGTTCCATTAAGATATCAGAGATGCTTACTAATGCCGCGCACGGTTTCTGACCGGTCCTGCAAAAAACGCGGCAGTGAGGAAGCTATAAAAGCAGTGCGCCGAATATCTGGCCCCCGCAGTGCTCGCAGGGAGAGATTGTTGCGGTTTTTCGGGGATAGCGGCGATATATTTGCAAGATGATGAATGTGTCCAATATGTTGGCGGAATCCGTGGCTGCGATATGAAAATCGCTCCATCGTTTTCTCCGGCGCGGCGGCCGCGATGAGTTGGCTTGGTTTGCGACTGGCGGTTGCTGCAATACACTGCATACATCATCCGGCAATCTGCTCGTCGCCCACACCTTCCAGCAGGGTTTTTTGGAGGGCCGGCGTGAAAAAATAGTAAATGGGGCGCGCGAGTTGAGTGCGGCGGCGAGACATACCGTGTAAAATAAAATAGTCCATCTTTTTTCGTGTGCGAAATATTTACGGCTCAACCGCACACTATACTGTACTAGACTATATGACATGACACCTTCTTTTCTGGTGGATGCGATAAGGGTGTGAAATGTTTTTACAAAGAACATGCTATATTTCATGAATATACCTATAGGAAATATGGCTTTATAAGAAATATATGGCAATAAAATAAAACATGTTTGCTTTCGAATTGAATTATAGATTAATGTGACGAAATCGATCTTTTGGAAATTGTCTTACAATTTGCTAATCAATTACTAATCTAATAAAGAATCTTCCCTGACATTTTCAAGTCGACATCTACATAAAGCGGCGTTCTATAGTATTCTGATGTTTACAAAACTTTAAACGGGTTTTCCTCGCAACATCATTTTTCGAATTAAGTAAAATGTTTATCCGAAAATACACTTTTCATTTAAAACTATATAAAACTTTCAAGTTTTTTTTCTTTAAAATACTCAACCTTATCTTGAAACTAGTTTTATAAACTTTCTACAAAATGTTCAGTTTTTCATTTCTGATCAACATTTAGTGGAGTATGCACAGCTGAGCAACTGAAATATACTTTTTTCTACAAAGCGTATGGAACGCAACTCATTTCCCACGAGTAAGTGACTCGCCGAAGGCGTGTGGCCGCATTTGCTGCTTAATCAGTAATTCGAGGTGTTAGTTCTACTTAACTTTCACTATCACGCTCCATTTTATATGGAAAATTTACACTATCTATTGCAGTTAGTATCTTCTTCTTGTTAAATTATGGTTCTTGTCAATTGCAGAATTAGAAATTGACTCAAAAAATACAGGTTATATTGCAAATGGAACTGCAAAGTATAAAGTTCAGTTAATCTATATCAAAGATGAGCAACCTGCGGCCTATATTCAGCGGCCCTCGAAGACCAGAGTGAAACACCCATTTCAGAATAGGGGTTCCATCACAGTCGCGGGTTCCGATCATAAAAAACGTTACTAACCTCTAATATCTATCACATATAAAATGATGGAATGAGATTGCGGCAGTGCACTAAGAACACATTCCCGGGCTCACTCGGTAGAACTGCTTGTTCTACTAGTACGGGTATGAAAATTCCACAACACAATGAGTTCTCGAGATTCGATGAAGCCGACGTGACGAATGCCGATTTGACTAGCCCGTTAGCTCCCGATTGGGGGCAAAGTTTCCACATGTGATAAAATTGCTTGAAAAGACGGTCTTCTGGTGAGATCTGTGAAGTATGGTGGGTGGTCCTTTAATTTTTGAACGGTGATTTGTGAGACACCCGGTCGAGCGTTGTCGTGGAGCAGAGTCGACTCTTTTCCGTAGAGCTGCGCTGGTTACTGCTAACACTATTTTCGTTTCACTTCTTCGAATTTCTCGCTGTAAGAATCAGTTATGCTAACCACCATAAAATAACCACGGTCTTGGTTTGATGAGGTTTCCCCTGTGGGAAGTGCCTGGGTGCCCAGTGTTTATCCAACCACTGTCCTGAACTTGTTCGGTTGTGGGGAGGATTGTCTTGGGAGCACAAAAGTAATGATGAACCTCAATACTTTTCGGGATATTCTATATTTTCTGAGCTGTCCAATACATTTAAAAACCTGCAAAAACCGGCAGCTAATAGCCAGTTCTTCCACCATCCTACACTACCAGAATCCTTCAATTTATCACATCTAAATTTCACATTATTGATAACACTGAGATTGTTTAAATTTTGATGTGTTTAACTATTCCTACAAGCAAAGGACTTCGTATCTTCCAAACATCACTTGAAAAACTATAGCGGACTAAAAGGATTCACTGGTCTATGTTATCGAGGGCTTCAGGGACCTCCCTCGTACACCTGTCAATTATCACCCCAGTTACCCCCTAATGGAAAGTAATTATAAATTTATTGAATAATCACCGATAGTCTATCGAGAAATATCAATAACACCTTGCCCTACTAACCCATAAATTCAGCAATTGCAATCAATTAGAGTAGTGGCTACCGATGTTAATTAATCTTTTGTGTTTGTATGCCGACGGTGTCCCCCTGCGATATGCAGAGGACCGCCTTAATGCGTTAAATTCCAAATCTGCACGCCGATATCACCGCTGCGCCGACAAAAAGTTCGTCAGTCGGCGATTGTAATGCAAAGCGGTCACGTTGTCAGCCACGCGGGTGGATTTCGCGAGGCGGGCGCGTCCGCGCTCTCGGTGATGAAATGAGTCGGGGCTCATCTGGCTCATCTGCGCGACGGCCGGTAATTGGATTCGACGCGAGGTCGGAATAATATTATCACTGCCATTACGGCGCGCCAGGCGAACGCCTGCATCCACATCCGAATTTCTAACCGCCGCCTCGACAACAATATGCTGCTGTGGCGACGACGGAGGCGGCGCGCGTTCGCATAGAAAAAAATCAAACGGCTTATCCCAGCTGCAAGTTATACGCAGAATGCTGAGTTTAAATTAAGACATTAAATCGCCCGATGCCTCTTGAACATTGAATCGTGAAAAAAAACGTGTTAATTGTAAACATTTTTTGTCGGTATTTTTATTCCTGGTGGAAATTGGAGCAAACTTTCTGGAATTTCGGATTATGGAAAGCGCTAACGTTTAAACTTCTTAAGGTAAAGCTTTTTAAATGTCTTTAGTGGTTAAACTTGAATTACCTCATTAGTGTTCGGTTAAATTATTATCGGAAATAAAGTGATGATAGTGTTTTATAAACAAGAGTAACTTCTAAATATACCTATTTTAGAACACGTTGCTGTTATTACCATAACTCGATTTTATAGCACACTAAAATGTGTCTTGTTTAATACCTATAGAATTAATCGTTCTATTTTATGATAAAGGAGGATGATATAAGATATCGTTTTGTATTTCCGAAACAGCAAGCCCTTTTAATTTCTATACCATCGATAAAATTTTACTATATTTTTTATATATTTATTGCAAATATTATTTGATAGGAATGCAACTATTACGGTGGAATTCAACTATTTTTTATGTGACTTTCAAATGTTACACTCTTCTAATTTCCCAGATATTTATATTTTACGTTGATTTATTAAACAAGTTTGATTGTGAATATTTTTGTAAGGGTACAGGGATCAAATGCCTGAAGAAAGGTTTTGTACTACTACTACATATTTAGGAAACTAAAGCTCCTTAAGGCCAGTTCCATGCAAAATTGTCGTGGATGGATTACTCAGTCTGCCAAAAATCGCAAAAATCACGGATTTGGATGCTTGTATTTAGCTAAAATTTGGATTTTTTGACTTACAAGTGGTAGAATACTAGTTTTGGAATAAATTACATTTTTATATCGCTTTATGACCGCCAAGAAAATCACAACAATCCTGAATTTGAACATTTGTACTGACCTGCAATTACAAGCTATAATTTCTATAATTCTTCAGATTCTCAATAATTGTAATTAGTTATTAGTTATGGTCATTAGTTATTAACAATTGTTGTTATTGTATACCATCGATGCAAATACGCGGAAGGCTTAATATAAGAAATTTAACTCCCCGACGAGTGTAGAAGAATAAGCCATTAAAAAATATGTTACTTGAAATTTTTTAATTGAAAAAGTTATTGGAATTTTGAACTGAAGCGTCTTAAATGTATTTTTAGTGGTTTCCTTTTAATTTTGATGCCGATAGAGATGCTTTTTAAAATTGCTGTAACTTGTAACGAACCCCATTAGTTTCCTCAGGTTTCCCCAACTTAGAAGCTAGGAATAATTTGGCGTGTGCCCTTCTCTTTCTCTTGATTCAAAACTCTAGCTATTCTGCCTCCGTTTGAGATAGGATGATCGAGTTGATGGTTTCGGGAGATATTCGGGATGCTGCGCTGGTTCAGGGGCGATGAGTTCGATCCTCATTTCCTTTTTTTTTTGCATCACCTCCATTATTAGTACACTACTGAATAACTTCAGCTTGGTATTTTGTGGTATGGCGGCCTTGTTTCCATAGTTAAATTATTCTCTGTGTATTCGTACAAATACCTGATGAAAGAAGAAGAAATAATATGCTTTCCTTACGTTTACTGAGTCAACAAGGATTGTCGCATTTATATAATTCTCCCGATTCCCAAAAAAGTTTCTACTGCAATGCCAATTACTGTAAACAATGTCCTTCGGAAACTTCTTAAGCTAATTGTAAGTGAACTCGTTCATAAAGTTTAAGTTTAGATTTACGACTGCATGTTAGGGCTGAAACAGGTAACATACCAATTGTAGGTTAAGCACCGTTTATAGCTCTATAAAATGATACTTGATATACTTTTACTGCAGTGAGAGGTTTTGCCAAGCTTTTTTTCACGGGAAAAAACGCACATAATATGACCAAAAAACAATAATTAACAATCAGAAAAATCCTATTATAAAAACTAGATATTTTTTATCGTAAAAAATCATCACTTGAATGATTTTCGATTTTCTTTTTGATTACCGGTTTGAAACACTTGGCTTTGAGCAAAAATGTTTGTAAATTTGTTGATGAATAAATTAATTCAATGAATAAATAACTCTTTCTAATAATTTCTGTGAATTTGAATTTGAAACTTGCGTCAAAATTAGAATCAATGCCATAGCAGGTTTTATCTTATTTCTACAAATTATATAATCCTCAGTGTTTTTACTTCTTAGATTAATTCTAACTGAACCTATTCGGTGTTAAATTTATGAATGCATGGTGCGACTAATATTGTCAACATAGAAATTGATGTGTTCTATAAAATAATACTTGATATACTTTTATACCACTGTTTTGAGTAGATTTTAAATGATAATTATCGCATTGTGATACAACGAAAATCCATTGTTTATTAAAAATCGGCAAATTCAATGTGAAATCGTGTTCACATATTGCCTATTACCCTATTCACTAGTGTAAATTTTGAAATGTATTTTATTTTTATTGGAATTCCAATCAATACTGAATGCAGTCAAATCCAGTAACATTCAAATTTTCGTCCTAATGAAGCAATAAATATTTCCAAAACGGAAATAAAATTAAAGAACATTTCAATTAGACATGTATTCTCGAATTGTAGTCGTTAATGAAATGTTGATAAATTCAAATACGAAGGGGGAATAATTAAGTGATTTCCAACATGTCGGCGCGTCATCAAGTTTTCTTATTATCCTCGCAGTGAAGTGCTTTCATTTCCTCCCGAAGTGCGCGTTTCACGTTCCTCTAGCAGAGAGTCTTCTTGCGCCGCGTATCGCATCCTCATCTCCTTTTTCATAGTTACCGTTCGAGGAACACGCTACTAATGCATCTGTTTAGTTGTGGTGCCTTGATTGACGGCCAGCGCAGCCAGCGAACACCTTTATTATCAGCGTTGCAGCGCGCTGCATTAAACTGATGCGTCGTCGGAGCTGTGAGTGTAAATACGCGTCTGAAAACTGAGACATTAAAATGTAAAGTTATTGTGTTTTAAAACGTTTTAAATGTTGATTTTATGCATCCTCGCTTGTTTCGGTGTGTGGTGGCTTTCGGGAAACGCACGTAATTGATAAGCGTAATTTGTTTCCACAATCATATTTCTATCTGTGCGCATACGTAATACGTAATGCACACATCGTGTAAACATAATAAAAGCTCTGGTATTTGCATACGTAGAGGCGGAGAAAACAGTATAGATGTGAAACAAAAACAAAGATTATGATATTTATCATAATTATGCACAATTTGGAGGTATTAATCGTAAAATTGGGGGCAAGAGGAAGGTCTGAGGATTTTAGAAAATTAAAATGTCTCGCTTTCATTGGCTAGTGATTGCTGCGGGCATTGTTAGTTGTTTTCGGTCTTTAGATGAAGACGTGCAGCACTTTATTTTACACTTTTTTTTAGAAAATGGTAATTTGATACTTCACTTGTGTGGTCTACAGTCTAATTTACATTATTAAAAATCACAGATTCTTATTAAAAGATTTTAACATAAATCAATTTATTATGTTGGAAGTCTAGCTTAGGGCTACCAAATAATTGTAGGAGATGTTATTCATATGTTAGATCATTCTAGTTTAGAAAATATCAAATTAAACGTTTTCAGTCTTACAACTCTGTAATCGGTTGAAAGCTTGTTTGCTAAATGAAACAAGTACTGTCGCTAAATTTGCATTCTTGATGGTCCTTTGGAAACGATCATTTATAGCAGCAAAAATTAAAATATTGAAAAGTATTTGGAGGGGCCATCTACGTGAACTAGATTATATGGTATTTTTTGCCCATTTTATTCATCATATCAACCCAAAATGTGGTTTTGTTATAAAATTGAATTGCCCAGTGACATATCAAGGCTACTACAATGACTAATATACGCATTAATATGTTACAGAAAAAGTCCTAAAATTCTAAGACGTTGTCATTATACACAGATGTAACTTTAGAAATGTATTGAGATATTGTAGCAATTATAATTAATTAAAAAATATATTCTAGCCTAAAATCTGAAATATGGAATGAAACAAATTTGAAGCAGATGTCGGAAACTTACACGTTTCCAAATTACCATTGATATTAAGACATTGTATTGCTGTAAGCCCTACGTAATTTAGTAATATTCAGAATAGGATGGCACATTTGGCACTGTAAGTGCGATGGCTACATGATAGCAGCATGTCCTCATGCTGAAAAGCTGGACAAGAAGTCGACAAGTATTGCGCGCCCGGTTGGAAGCGCGCAAAAAGCAAACGCTTTGCCAGTTTAACTTTGCACAACACAACAAACAACAAACAAGCCCCGTTATTTATTAGTCGGTTCCGGTCCATAGTAAGCGCGGCCAAACACATACACATACACATACGCATGCTGTGAAGATACACAACAGCATGACGGCGGCGGCAATTCGCGATGGAGGCAGTGTACGCGAACGTTTTGGGGAGCCGCACAACAAGCACCGGGCCAGACACAACGCGCGGCTACACAACAAACGGCATCAGCGCACATAAAAACAGACAACTGCATAGCAATAAAGGATAAATAAGGACGAGGACAATAACGCACTCGCCCCGAATTGTTGGCTTGTTGCTATACAGTTAATGAGCGTTGTTGTTCGCCGCGCTCGCCTCCTGCATACAGGCCCGCTAGTGTATGCAGGATTGTCCAACTTTGTTCCGGTAGTGTTGACGTCTGATTATTTTACGTTATGTTTGCGTTTGCTACTATAAAAGCCATAAACGCGTTTACTTATCGAGCTTATAGTGTGCACTTGCAAAGAAGGTGTATAATGCATGCGTTGTGCCTTCATTTACAAAGTTTATTATATGAAAACAGCAGGATTGAATAATATTGTTTTTAAAACATAATGTTTTGTTATCGAAGTGGTAAATGTTATAATCTTGTTCGGAAAACGTTAGATAGAAGCAAATTCTGTTTTAATTCGTAGAGTGGATTCTAGAAAAATGTTTTTTTGAAGTAAATCCGGCCTAGAGCACCATAATTTATTTTCAACTGATGTATTTTAAATTATTCCTGAAACTTTATAATTTTAGGATTGTAAAATAAATATGGCCGCAGTTCGCAAGAGGTTCTTCTCGGCACGGCCCTGACCTCTAATCCTTAATAACTTTTAAACTTTAATTCAATACATGTTTTGGTATAATTTGTCAAAAAATAATTATTAATTATTAACTATTTGCAATACAACTTTTTGGCGGTCTCAATTTAAAAACAATATTTTTCGGGCCTTTCAATGGTATTTAGGGTGGCATCACCCCCCCCCCCCAAAAAAAAAAAATTGTGGCGCTACCACTGTATGCTCGGTGTGCGTACGCTGCAGATGATGTGCAGGTCCACGAGCACAAGTTCTTGCACTGAGCAACGACAATATCTAAGTCGAGCCCGTGACGCTGGTAGCAAGACAGCGGAGCTAATGACTTATCTCCTAATGGCGCATGACGTCACGATACCAAGAGTCCGGCCGATAACGACTTTATTTGGAAATCCGGACCTCTTGGCTAATTGCCGCGACATCATGACCTATTCATCAACATTCGCAACTAGACTATATTACAAGATTAGGTACTGCCCATTGTTCACTAATGTCTGTTAAAATATATTTATGCACAATACACTATTAAGCAGAGTATCAACGCTTCCTTGTTTGCGCATCTGCGTAAACAACCACAAAAAATAGTCCATGTCTCCCTAAGGTTTATCTCTTTGTTTGATTTACCGGGCATCAACTACTGGTGTTATTGGTTTTATTTAATTCGTTCTCATTTAATTAGTTATATTGGAAACTCATGTATTAAATTTTGATTATGGAATATATTTTATTCCTAGCTACAAGTCTTATTACAATAATATTGCTTAATTCTCTAAAAGTAAAATTTGGCTTTTAATAGCTATTCAATGACCTCTACTAATCTCACAAGAATTGTATCAAGTACTACAGTTCAATGACTTGCTTTAGGTTCTTCGGATTTATTAACCATTTTTAAACGAAATTTTGATTCAAAATATAAATTCTGCGACGACTATATACATTGTATTACATTATTAAACTTGCCTTTCGTTAGGATATTTTGGAATATCCCGTGGGAAGGCAGATAGAACGCCCTTACGTTCCTTACGGTTCAGTCCCTCATTATATCCTTGCAGCCTTCTAGGTGTATATTCCCCCTATTATGGTACACATTTCGAATACATGCGGTATTTTATTGCCTCTAACAGAACAGGTTTAGAAGGCAATAGAATTTAGTGTCGATATTATCGATATCCGGAAATATCGATATCGATGAAAAATCATTTTCGTATAAAACTTGCCAATCTGGATCAGTTAACCAATTGCAAGTAGTAAATTGATAATAATCAAAGAAAAATAATGCAATTGACTTAACGTATATTTGAATAAATAAAATTCGACAACGTATGTGTCCTATTCTGAAATGTTCTCTCTTCACCTTAATATCATATACCCTCGTTTATCATGGTATTGGAAACACGGTGAAAAACAATTAACTCGGATTATGCCGGAAAATAATGGAGGGAAGACAGCAAACTACTGTTCAGTTAAGATTGGATGCATTTTTCGACAGAAATATAATTTGCTTTTTCTTGTATCCCACTATTATTTGAAAACTTATGAAGGACATTTTTGATAAAAATTTACAAAAAAAGTAAAAACTTGAGGAGTTAGTATAATTATTCTCATTGATTTATAGGTTTATTTAGTGTGGTTTAGTTTAGCGCGGAAAACCTGGAGGATCTATTAACCGCGCTATCAAGGGTTTTCCCTACATCTTTATCCATTTATTCTAAATAATATTACTAATAAAGAAGTCATAAATCTATTGATGACTTTGTTATAAAAACATGAGCGGCACTTGAAACGTTCTAGGTCTGATATTTTCTTGAGATTTGCTTTAATAAAGGATTATCTCCTGAATTAATGAGCAGACTTGATTGCCACTACATTAATAAAACTCGAGAGTAGATCTATAACTGGAAAATTAAGCCGCGGTCTACAAGCGCGGTAGGCCGCCGTATAAGTGCGACCAACACAGCTTTTATTATTTATCGCTTTTTAAATAGGCTCATTCGGGATGTAATTTATTGCCAATCGGCGCAATTCATTCCAGTTCAATGCTGGAGAGCAACACTGCAGATCTTGCTCTTCGTTTTCGTTACAACATCTGTGAATATGCCAATAAAGTGTGGTACCGAAATTGTAAGATTTTAAAATTATTTTATATATTCAAATTGAAGTCAATTTAAAGAAAATATTATATTTGTAGATGCTGAATAAGATTTTGAATTTTTTAAACATGATGTACAAAGATGTAAAATACATTCCTTCGTGCACATGCGGTTTGTAGATCGTTTTTCCTAACGAATGAAGATTTTGAGAAAAGTATTTGATTACCGTTAGTACTGCCATTCGTGCATTAATTGTCGGGAACGTAGACGGAGATCAGCTCTTGTACTTTTTCATCGTCCTTGCGTTCATTTGTGTTAAATGATTCGTATAAATCGGCCCCAATCAAATGTTTTATGCAGATTTTATTATGATATAAATTATATCTGACAGAGTGCAATGAAACACTTTATTACTGATTTATTTCCGGTTAATTCTCTTTAAAATCTTTTCTGTTCAAATGTGAAACATTTAATCAGAGAATCTGTCGACGGAAAAATCCGGGAATGGCTTGATTTAATGTGCAAACATTTAGACAATTCTCGTCAAAAGAACAAATTTACATAATAGATTCACGAGCAAAGCAGAATCGTGGAAGAGACGTATTAATTCGTTTGATTTATCAATACATTTGACTGCTTTTCGTTTTACATCAATCGAGTACACGAATAAATTAAGTTGGCACAGCCATCGAACAAGGAATTAGCTTTTGTTATAAATGGAACCATTAAAATTGATTTGTGTTTCTATTTTCTTGCTCGCATTTCATCAATACCATCAATATTTCAAGGCTTTGGTTGGTACGTCGCATGTAATCGAGTGACACAATATGACAATCAACTATGTTGGGAAAAATAACATTTTAATTTCAAAGGGATTAAATTCGGAATTTCATAGCCTGGATGAAACATTCCAGTCTCTCGTTAGTCCAAGGTAGCCTCTATTTATTTATGTAAATGTCGAGCGACACCAGGAGCGTGATGAATTTACAATCGGCCCGCTGCTTGAGCAAACTTTTCCCTGGCGTGGCGCTTGTCTCACAAATTTGTCACAAACCGTGAGTGTGTAAACAGTGAATTAAGCTCTCTACGGTTGGTCGGGCTGTGAGCAAGACGTAACCTCAATTCACAGATGTCTTCAATTGGCCTCCAAACAAAATGTAATTTTAGGTTAAAAATGTTTGTCAATCTACTGGTTTGTGTGCCTCGATTAATCCAGCGTGGAGGAGCGTATGGTAAACATCTTTGAATGCGGATGAAAAAAAGCGTTTTCCCCGGATCGATTAAGTCGATTGACGTGACCAAAGTGTAATTAATACGTGTCGGGGCCTGGTCGTGGTCGGGGCGAGCCGTTGATGTATCTTCTATTTTTGAAATCACGCGGCCCACCAGCGTATTAAAAGGCATCGATTAAAAGCGTTTTCAGAGCGTCTTGAGCTTCAAACAGGAATGTGTCGGACTCTCTGCTTGGACGTACGATGGAAGGCGTTCAGCCGGAATCGTTTTCGCTGGTAAACAAAAGGCGGTTTGCCGCGCACGGCGTGTAATGAGACATGGCGAAATTCCGCTCCTTTATGCGCACGTCATACATAAAAAGCGATTCATAAAAAAATGATCAGTCCTTAGTTAACGGCCGGCCGTTGGCATCGAACCCACACAACGTCGCCTCTGAGAATGAGGGACGGGTGCCGTGCCCTCGGACGACTTAAGAATTTTTTTAATCAAAATACCCGACGACCAGATTTAATTAAATGTTGTGATGCCGTTTGGCGCGTCGAGAAAGTTTTGAAAACTTCCCGAAACCATATTGGCATAAGACGCAATAAATGTGCCCGGTGATCATTTCATGTCTTCTGTACATCAATTTATTTATCCATAAAATGTAAAATCCCTGGTGACGAGATGAGATCTTTACTGGCGTAGGTGTTTCGGCGTATTGTGCGCTGGATGCGCTTGGAAGTCTTGGAACCGCAGTCGTAACGATTTCAACAGCAGGCGCAGCTACACGAAAACATGGTATTTTGTCACTAAGTATGATTTGTGAGGAATTATCAATTAGATTTAAGGCGCTATCTATGTACGTCTGTTATTACCAGTTGTTGCCACCATCTTATTCATTCTTGATGCGCCTACTTTGTACGTAGTTGCGCTCCAGTCGTGTGGTAACTGGAAAGCAATGGTGCGCACCGGCGGCATAACAATGCGTAGCTGCAATAAGAAATGCCAGGTGAAGGCGAGAACAGCCTTCGTATTCAACTACCTTCAAACTTGGTAGCACACAACTCACCGAATTTTCTATTTCTTCTATCAGCTCGTGTATCTATGCACAATCAACACAAACAACTTCAGTTGAATTCCGAGTAGGTGTGGCGTTTTTATTCCAATTTTAACAATCATCGGTAATGGTGAAGATGCTTTTAAAATATACCTACATTTTAACAGTATTCTTTACATGATCTAAGTTAGAATGGAACTTATTCAAAAGATACATGCAAGCAATGATCTATTTGGATAATATGGTACCTATGCAATAAATACTGGTATTATTATTATATTTTTGAATAAAATATATAAATGTGTTCAAACGACGTGGTCCCATATTGTAGATTTTATTGCATGTTCACGTGAATGTGTCATGTTCACACCGTTTTCCACTTTGATGGCATAAATCTTGAAGCTATTTCCGCGGAATATAAATTCAACTACCGATGTACGTTTAACTATGAATATTTAACTAATATAATTAATTTTAGTTAATTTGTATCAAAGCATACGAGTTCAGATATTAATTTACAATGAAAATAACGTCTTTATGTATTTTCTTGCTTTGTGGAAAAACCTTATCTTCATTAACCCTTCGTTTGGCGTAGCCGGCTTGAGAGGCCAGCAAAACACATTTTGAATACTCCCCATCCATTTGGCCCAAAATACTGCGTAATTATGTAGATTTTGTATGTATATATGTTTGTATATTGTGTTATTTATTGTTTCTTTTTGTTCGTTTTTTTGTTTGAGTTTTCCGAGCATTAACTACTATGGTCATTAGCTCTATTCAATTCTTTTTCAATGTAATTATTTATATTAGAGGCTCATACTATTGATAAGAAGAAGAATTCACTTTACTAAGCGTCCCCACCGAGAATCGAAACCGGGACCTTATGGTCAGTAGCCATAGACAAGACCACTGCGCCACTTGGCTGGACATTATTTATTGTTATATAACTATCTGTTAAATATATAATTTTTATAAAGAAGACAAACATGCTGACAACTACGCCACGAAACCGATACGTTGAAGGTTGCTGATAAAGCAACCTATACCATGTCAGATTCTAAAGAAAAATACAGTACAGCTAATTTTTATTATACCGAGTTATTTAAAATTGTGGGTAATCAAAATGTAATCATTCGATGGGATAAATGTTTGTGGTATATTCAGATCAGCTGTTAGAAATAGTATCTCTTTAAAAAATTCAAATTCACATACAATTCTTTTCCCCTACCCTTAATGATTGACGGTGAAAGTGCAAATTGCTCAATGCAATTCAGAATATTTTCATTGTCAAAAACAAATAAAATATATCAAAACTTACCAGATATTTGTAAAAAATATTCAAGTTTCATTGGAGTATCTATTATCCTCTTAAATCTTTTTAAGCCGGAATATAATAGTAGTTGTAAATTTATAAAAAAAAAAACAGTAAAATGCAGCCAAAATCAAATAAAACACAAAATGTGACAAAATAATCTCCAGCTGGCTGTTATATAAAATCCGATGTAGATTTAACAGTAATTTTACATGACAAATGCACTTGTAGAAGTAATCCATCGGTTCTGCAACTCTTAAGCGTGTAAACTGGCCTTAATCTCGGCCGAATGGCGCCAGAGCTAACCGCTTTCCTTCGCGAGTGCGCTCGCGTTGAGTTGAGGAAAAATAGCGGAGCGGCGGCAAAAAATCGGCGCACCCGACTACATTGAAAGCACATCGTGGAGACAAAATTGTGTTTATTTTCTCAACATTCGAATGCACTCTAAGTGTGTGCCAAGGCACTTAGCATTTATTTGTGCGGCGTTTAGTTTTTGCCACATTTTCGCAGGCGTTTATTTTTGAGCGCACTGCAAACGAGCAAATATTAAGAATACAACTTAACAGTCTACCCCAGTCATTTATAAAATACTGTTTTGCATTATGTATATAATTTTATGATTTATGAACTTGATATAATGTTGTATTTTTGTTGTCGCATTATTTTCAGCATTATGTAGTTGTAGAATGATCTATTGGGTACAGTTTGGCAATATATTTATTTTGAAGATAATTGGTTGCATTTATAAGTTTAAGGAATGTATGTTTTCTTTAACTTCATTGACTTAAAGATATTGCACACCTTACACATTATATTCCAGTATCTCAATTTACATGATAATAAATATAATTATAGAAAAATACAAGTAGCCAAACAAGGGGAGTTTGAATTTGACAGGTCGCCATTTAAATTAGAATTCTGAGACAACCAACAAAATATTCGAGACAACCACCAAAATATTCGCGACACCTCGACAATGTTCGGAAAATACTCGATTCTCATTGGTCACATTTTTCTCTCCCCACCACTTTTGGCCGATTTTTGGCCCATCTAAAATAACACGTAAATTTTGTCTAGAACTCCCCTTGTTTGGCTACTAATACCTTTTATATAATAACAATAAAAACAGCTAATTTATTTTAATTTGTTTCCTTCCTTTTACTCTTCTCCCTTATAATTAGATTAATTAAAGGCACATCCCCTCCCTCATCCAACCATTCTCTCACATTCATGCCAACGTTTATCTCATGTATCCACCTATCCCTTTCACCCACGCATTCCCAGACTATAAGCTACCATGTATCCACCCAGGTCCGACATAGTGCACATCTCATATATTTATCCCCCATGCATACCTTCCTTCCTTGCAATTCAGAACAAACCTTGCTCACTCGGTCTAGAATCTTTCCAAACTTTAAGAAATATGTTTGCGGAAGACGGTAGTACCGCGTCGCGATAAAATAGTGGACCTAAAATGAGTAATTCAAACTTTATATATTTATATTGCCTGATATTCAAATCGTAGAATCCTCATTCTCCAATATATGTAGTTTGTCTAAAGACAGGAAATCTTTCATATTTCATATTTCCCAAAATTCTATTATAAATCCTGCATCATCCGATTCTGAATGAAATTTGCTACTAACTCATACAACATATTTTTCATTTAGTTGTTTAGAGGCGATATTATATCTGAAAAAGTGGAGTCTAACAACGGCGACATTTTTGTGGTCAGAAAAATGACTTGAAATGATGTCTGTTTATGATTTTATATATATCATATATATCTCTGAAAAATGACTCGTCTTCAAGATTCCATTTGTATTCATATTTCTCTTATGAGGAATATAAATCAGGCACAACTCGATTCAGGGTGAATATTGCAAAATTTTTCTGAAACACTTTTTCTATTAATTGCATAGAAGCACGAACTGTGAAAGTTAAGTCTAATTACTTCGATAGTTTTGCTAGCAGAAATCCGATTCTCCTTAAGATCGCTTTTTTATTTATGTTTGCCAACTTTCTACGTATACAAATCTTATACCAATATTGAGAATTAAATTTGCGACGATCTTTTGCAATAGTTTTAGCCTAGAAGATCTATAGCATATCTTTATATCGTTGAAGTTTAGTTCAATTATTAAAAAATGATAGTATGAATTCAAAATGTCCTTTGAATTAGTTCGGATACTTAAATCCTCTTATATTCCTTCAATATCAGTTTTTCCGTCTACTAGAAAGGAGCAAATAAACATATTGTCCATCTACCTCAGTAATACCAGAAAAACGGCCTTAAACTATGTTTCATTTAAAAATTAGGGGGGAGGACATAATATAGTGCAAAAATGTTGATAATTTTTGTGGTGGCGTCTGCGTTTGCATGATTTTCCCGTGCACATCCTGCAGTTTTGCAACCGCTGTAAATATGCAAAACGCGGCGCTTTAATTATACTGCATCTTGCAGAGAAAGGAAATCAGCCCCGAGCCTCAGTGCCGCATGAAAAGAATGCGAAAAAGGCGAAGCGCAAGGAAGCATCGCCATCGCTCCGGTTTGCGCGTCGTGGAACGTACAGAATTAAAAATTCTTTTCGCCTGGCGCGCCGAGGTCCTGCATGTTTTCCCGTTATTATTACGCGAATAGTGTTGGTAGCACGACGGCGTGTGAACGTCGGAGCACAATGTTGATTAGGCGGCTTGCGACATAATAACTTCAGCGCCAACCACCGCGCTATTAACTAACAACGAACTTTAGTTCGTCTTCATCGCAGATATAGAAATAACATCCGAGCACGTCTTCAGCTAGCTGGAGA
The DNA here is from genome assembly GCA_027575185.1 of Mimaenictus wilsoni. Taxonomy (NCBI): domain Eukaryota; kingdom Metazoa; phylum Arthropoda; class Insecta; order Coleoptera; family Staphylinidae; genus Mimaenictus; species Mimaenictus wilsoni. The sequence continues at coordinate 19,225 of JAODAC010008545.1, forward strand.
TATCGTTGAAATAATTCCTTCTATCATCATTCGGAATGTAATTTGATTGACATTGCGATTGCCGTTTTAATATATTTTCTGTTTTGTTAATCAACGTCACCTGATTTAAATAGCCGAGTTCAAAAAGGCATTTTAGAAATGCTTTACAGATCGAATTGCCTAAGCAATTGCAAACTTATTAAGATGAGGGAACGCCACATTGCAATGCACAGAAAGTAAAATGTACACCATTTTGAAATGAATAAGTTTATCACATCGACAAAATAAATTATATTTCAAACGCAGAACAATAAGATACATCAATACAATGTCAATTTTTATCAAAATAATAATTCATATATTTATAAGTTTATCGACCATTTTAGGTCTTTCCGACATGTATTTACATATATTTGTGTTGTTTACAAGAGGTATTTTTGGTTGTTGATGTTATTGTTGATTGAATGCAAGAGAATGGTGTAGTTTTTGGTTTTTGTAGATTGTTGATTGAGTGTGTGGTGATATGTGTTGTTTAGAGCTGAGTAGAATATTGGCGTTTTTATTGTTTGTATGGTGAGGATAGAGAATTGTGTATTTAAAGTTGTAACGTGTGTGTAAATAATTTACACCAAGGGGTGCCCGTCTCGAAGACTCGAACTTGTCCGCCTGCGTGATACGACGTGGAGCTACCCATACGGGCTTTATTCATCAAATTTCCAAAAATATTATAATGTTAAGGAATATATAAAAAACGTAATAAAGTATGGACAACTCTCACGATAGTCTGAAAAAAAATCTTCAAATTATCATGAGAGTTTACGGAAATGCATTAGTTATGTGAAAGTGAAATTTTCACTGGAAATGGGAACAAGTATGGGAATTGGGTTCAGGACAAGGCTTTGCAGGTTCACTAAAATTGAGATTTTACTGAGATTGAGAATTGAAAGGGTCCTGGCATTCGGAAAGGGGGACATAGAAGTAGGAATTGGTTAGGATTTGGGACAAGGTGGAGATTTGTTGGGCGATAGAAAGATAGCTATTAAAATGCAAGCATTTTACTAGTCAAATTCCGTAAACTAAGGATTGTCAATTTTTTATTCTCATTATAGTTTCTGGTTCGAATATACTCGGACCCGAAAATATGTATCTGTGAAATTCCGTTGAAATCGACGAGGAACTGAGTGTGACTTCTTCTTGTGAGAGAAACACGATTACAATGACAATAAGATTTAATAAATAAGTAAAAACTACTACTTTCTAATGCACATTAATTTGTTCATTGTTATGCTATGATATTTCATTATTTAATATTCATATTAAAATTTTGATTTTTTGAAGTTAGGGGAACAAAAAATGTATTTTTATCGACCCGCGTTGCGATAAAGTCAACCAAAACATGGAATTTCAAGATTCTAGGAGAGTACTGATGAGGGTGATGAGGGTCTAGGAGGGTGATGATGTACCCATGATTAATCTAAACAAGATATTCCATTATTGACAAATATTCCATGCCTTGTAATAATGGTCAATTTATATTATAACAGTCACGTGAACCAACGGAACTGGCAATTTTTCCATTGAAGCGGGGATTCTGTATATTATAGGTTCGGAATATGACAAATTTTAATTAAATATATCTAAAATAGATACGAAAGTATAAAATTAGGAATTCGTCTGGGCTAATTTTGATGTTAAATTCAAACGAAACGAAAGTTGTGAACAGGACTAGTATAAAATACATAATAATACTGTTGAGAATTCTATGGACAAGCAAAAGCTCAGATAAGAGCTTTTCCATTGATCATTGAGATCTCGTCGAAATAATGCGTTCTATCATCATCATTCGGAATGTAATTTGATTCTCTATGCGATTGCTGCCTTAATATGTTGCCTCCACTGTTAATCAACGTCATATTATTTAAATAAAAGCCGTATTAAAAAAGCATTTATTCGGTGCGTCAGTGGCAGCTGAAGAAAAATCGACAAGCGATAAATATTGTATTTCAACATAGATTCAAACGCGCGCACGCATGTGCATACGGACCCGAAACAAATAAATCGACTAGTGTCGATAGTTTACTTTCCATTACGTCCGTAATCGGTTCATCTCTTGATAGCTTCGGATGTCTATCTGCGCCTGCGATGCAATACCTATAGTGGGGAATGCTTGATTTATACGTCAAATCAAAGCTGGTCGTTGCATACGCAACGTCGAACGAGCACACACGAGCATATTGTAAATTGCTTCGCACGACAGGACGAACGTGCTTATTACAACCATTCGCACGTATAATAAGTCGGTATGTTAATCCGTATCATAATCAGATTATTATCGGGTGGCTGGCTGGCTGGTCGCACAGCTAGTAAATTGATGCTCGTGGCGTGCGCTTACGGCATCGTCGTCAGGTTTGGCCGAAGGCAACAACGTCCTCGTATTCGAATACATGCATGTTCCACCGATTTCTATAATCTACCGCACGCACTTGGGCGATAAACAATGCTTTTCGGTCATGCAATAACAAATAGTTGGCTGTTATATGAATCTTTAAACGTTTTCATTGCATAATTATGGATAGTATCCATACTTTGTTCGTATACTGTAAGCTGATGTGTATTTTTTAATTCATAAAGATTGAATTAAAACATTTCAGAATAAAAAATATATATGCTTTTGGGTTAGGATAAACGTTTTTCTGTACTTTTGTATACCTGGAATCATAACTTCAATGACTTAATTCGAGTAGGCAAAGAGCTTAAAATCCTTATAAAATTAACATTTTGACATAATGGAATGCAGAGTTCTAATCAAATAGCTTCAAATAAGGGCGCTGTAGTTTCTTAAGTTAAGGAATTTTGATTTTTTACGAAGCATCTTTAGAATACTATTTTGAGGTTAAACTAATAAATATAGCAACATTTGCTTGTTGTGAAAATAGGGAGGAAAATTGTACAGCAATGCCTTGTCAATCTACAAATAGTGGCGGTACATCTCTTCAAAGTTGAAGAATTTCCATAATTGTATCAAAAATACTCTTGAGACATTTATTTTTTTCGGTAAAATAGAGAAGAAGGATATAATCCGCAACCCCGTCAAACTTTAAGCGATGCCGCTCTTCATAGTGGAATAATTTTGCAAATTATCAAATACACAGTTTGAAAATTTCGTTTTTCTGCTAAACTAATAAAGATAAGAACATATTCTTGTGGCGAAACTTTAGAGGCAGAATTCCTTCTATAGATATAATCTGAAACCCTACCAAACTGCAAATAAAGGCGCAGCAGGATTTTCAATAATTTCACAAATATCCATGGAAAGAAATCTTTGGAAAATTGCATTTACTGGCTATACTAATAAAGATAACATCCTTTCTTTGAGATGACAAGTAAGGGGAGAAGTTGTTCCTTTGAAAAATGTAAGAAGCACACAGATGAGAAACTTTCATTTTTTAAACATTCATTAGAAAATAGCAGGCAAAGGCAATGCACATCGTATTATTCAGTGTCCCTTATTATTTCCTGATACACTATGCTGAAAAAGTTCACTTTCGTCAATTTCTCGTTAATTTCAATGTTGGAGTATTAAGACAATGCCCTTGTTCTAATTATTAATCTTCTTGGCGAATTAATTACCTGCTCCTGTTAAGCAGATGTGGTGATTCTATTGGTCGCGGTCTTACTCCCCCCTTTTAGAACTTTGGGAAAGTGTGGAGGGCGGGATCTTAATTTTATCGAATCAGGGAATCGAACCCGGGACCTTTGCGTCACAAGGCCATTACGCCACAAACACAAATCTAAATACGTCAAAAATTCTTCTCTTCTGTTAGGATATCTGTAGTGTAGGATTTTGTAGTCTATTGCAGGGATACGCCGCTCGCGGCCGGTTGATATAAAACATTTTGTTACTTTTATTAATATGACATGATTATTATGATTATTTAATATTTTGCGATAAAGATCCATGGTTCCCGTGGTTATACAGATTTTCTTCATAGTTGACACTGACAAAGGTGAAAATCTTTATCAAAAAGAATTTTAACCCAGTCACAGGCGCAGTTTTTTCCATTGGAAAAAAATTAAATATCAATAGAAAATTATGCCTTTCATCGATGTTTTTATATGAATGTTTGCTATTCGAGTGAGCGAGGGGGTTGAAAAAGCTGAAACAATTAAAATTCATGACAGCAGAAAAAGGGCAATTGCAGCAATTTGCCACATCAGAAACACCTATATAAAGCGCACACATGACCGCTTAAAGTTGGGCGCGCTGAATGGAGGTGAAATTAACCGTCAACCGGGGCAGCGAGCAGTTGCAGGTGTGCGCGAAGCGAGAAAAGGGTAAAGGCAGGTACAGAGATGTGTGCGCCCGGGCCGACGTAATTCGAAAATTTAAAACGGACTCGCGGTTAATTGTGTTGTAGCGTCGGTGGTGTGCCCGCGCGCGAGCACCTCATTCACACGACCACCGACGCATTGCCACCACTGGCGTGCGACGATATTTAGATGCACACGATGTACGCCAGATTGAGTATGTGTGCGCATGTGTGTGCGTGGATGTGGTGTCGGCGGCGAGAATTGTCCGTTTCGGGTAATTTAGTGCGCTGACACACAAGGTTCGTTAACGTTGGCGCATGCAACGAACGTGGACCAACACCAACCACCACCAGCCGACCGATGGTGCTTGCATTACTGCCCTTGTTCTGCGGGTATTTATTCGTGGCGTAATGTAATGATGCTGGGCGCTGAGAGATATGATGCTAGTCCCAAGGGAGGACCATCAGTCGATCAGTGTATCTTTGGGAGTGTTGAATAACTATTGTTTCTTTGTTATAATTGTGCAATGCGACAATTAGGAAGTAATTAACACAGTTTAGGTGATAATATAGAATCACTGACATTAGAAATATGACACGAGTAATCTGAACAAGGTGCAACATATTCAATTTCTAGTGATTTGAAACTAAAAACTAATTGTAAGTCAATTATTCCTAGTTAATCTTTCTAAACTTCACTGTTTTGATTTTGGAATAATGTTTCTGATGTAGTAGGTGAGCCAGTCATAAATAAAACGGAAATTTTCTGGCCTTCCATAAACATTGCAACAGAAAACATATATAGTGATCTATATATGTTATCTGGTTTTACACAGAGCCTCATAAAGATTGTATGAAAAGTAAGGAATGGCATCCTTGAAAAGCTTACTCACCGAGTAATCCTACATCTTTGGACTGCGGATCGCGCGAGTTTGCGGATGTGTTGCTCACAATCGGTGTTCGCTAGGTAGCCGTCATAGATGGCAGTTCCAGTAAGTTGATTTCTCTGTGCAAAAGAATTAGCACCCGTGAAGATTCATTAGAAACTGACGGAGGTTTATAGTGAAGAGTACAGGTCCGCTAAACACATCCACAAATAGTGCAAGGCTTTTGCAGAGTGCCACATGATGATTTGAAGACCTCCAATATCTGATGATCTAGAAATTTCGTGAGGCTCTTAGCAAAAGCCCTGCAACAGCAAACAGACATACACTCTGAGTCTTATTCAGTTGCGATGAATCATCACGGTTGGTAACTTCCTATCACATAGCACTTGGCGGAAGTGGCGATCAACACCATTCGCTTGGCACCTGTCAAATGCCAAGCGAACACTAAGCGGCCAATAGAGTTTGGGAACCTTAATCTCCGTGTATCCTTTGCATAATAGATTCGATAAGCTGGAATGGCGCAACTATATTTTAAGATCAAAATGGTACCGTGTCCCGAAAATTTCATACATATTTTATACAAAAATAGGCAAATGCATTTTCGTACCTTGATTAATAAATTCATATAGCAAATGCGTTTTTAAAGTCTCTTTAGAGATATACCAACTAAACTTCTTATTGTTAGACAATTTGAAGTAGGGCAATTGCTTTAGGAACATATCAGGGAACGTTCTTAAGAGCAAGTAAAACACTATTAGATTTGCTTAATGTATATAACTTTAACTTATTGTAACAATTCGAAAAGCACAAACAAATAAATTATCAAATTAGATATTCCAGTGTAGAAATTTAACCGCTTGAACTAAAATGAAAGGAAAGTTGCAAACAGGACTAGTCCAAGGTACATTATATTACTATTGAGAATAGTTTGGACAAGCAAATGCTCAAGATAAGAGGTTTTTGTCCTCCGGTTTTACACAACACGGCTATCGCTGGCAGAATAGCATTTGCAAGTGTGACTAACTACCAACTATAATCCTCGCACCGAAATCGTCGTTCTTGCCTCCGCTACCGCTATTGCCGCCTCGGCGACGGTCGCGAGAGTCGAGCAACAGATCCAAATGAATGCGAAACATGGTGACACTCGCGAGGAACGCCATCCACATAAGGAAACTTATAATGTGTCTAATTAACTTACATTCGCACAACGTACTGAATGCCCATCAAACCGGCAAAATCGGCTGCAGAAAAATATGCGTCATTGGGTGGCAGCCACTTCGCGCCCGTGCTCGTTGATTGTATTAGGTTCGAAATTAGCATAGTTGACATTTGCATTTTATTTGATTTGTGCATGGATTGCGCGACGAATTTCAATTGTTCGCGTGCTTGTTATTTACGCGAGTTGGATCACATTAATGACTGCTAGTTTCGCATTGTGGTTATAATTACAACCACCGGAATGGCACAATTTCTAGATTTCTGAATCAAGATGTTCGGTTTGCGTGCCATGTAAGATTTGATTTATAATGATGATATGCAAACAAAGCGTATGACCCATCGAATTAAATGGCTTTGGAAATAATAAGGAGTATTGTTTTGCTTCAATTTGCTGACGAATAATTTTTCACAGAATAATATTTACTGTAATGCGTATTTATTTAAATATATAAATTTAATTGAAATATTCCTATTTGACTGGAAATTTATACGTAAATATATGCCGATGATATTAAATCACGGATGCAAATATTTTTGTTCAAATATCACATGCAATATATAATAAATTGCCAAATTTTGTGATTTTCCCTTTTCCTTCTATACGGGCACTTGATTGTGGAGCAAACTGGTGAATGCAAGCCAAATTTAGGTGACGTATAGGTCAGCAACTAACCGATTTTATCTTTTCTTTGCATTTAATGCGTGTATGGTTTTAATTTGAGGGCTATTGTTTTAATTTGATAAGCTTTTTGATGTAAAACTTCTGTACCCGCGCTTGACTTGGGAGCTCAGAAAATATAAGATAGAGAAGCACATGTTATACCTGCGATGTTGAAACAAATTGGCTTAGCTCAACACAATTTGATAGATGGCGCTAGTCGGAGTTTTGAAATTATAATTATAATACATTTGTTTTTTTATTTACATGCTTTATGACAACACTGTTTTTGGTAGAGTAGGCTGAGGTGTCAACTTTGTTTATAGTGTTAAATGTATTTTTGAAAAAAAGTCTAACTTTATATTAATTTGGGTAAAGCGCTGTCAAGGGGCGCTGATGTTGTGCATGATACCAATGGCTCAAAAACATTTTTTTGTGTTCATAGATAAAGTTAATAGAGTAGTCTTCGTTGATTGTTTACTTACGCCGCGTTTACCACATTGTTCCATCCACCGATATTTTGGTCGGTATGGTGGAAACAGTGACCCATATTTCTCAATCAAATATCATAGGGCACCCCCACCGCGGCCATCACACCGTATACATGCTCTATAATGCTAGTTGAGAGTATAAGACACTATGATTATCTGTGGAACATCGTAACGCAAACATGGTTTTTGTTCCAAAAGACTCCAAAATACCCTAAAACCTATTACCATTTGAAGTTCACTATACTTTCTTGTTAAAAAACAAACACATCTAATTATTTAAAAAAACAAGTTTCAGGGCCACTGGTTTCATGCAAAACGTCAGCGCCCCGAATAACATGTGTGTGACCATGTGTCATTTGTTTTCATAAAATTGAAAACGACGACAAGTTCATGAAGAATGCAGTGTTGGTCAAGGATAAGAAAAAAATCGAAAACATAATTTAATACTTTTCCCACGTCGTATACTACCTTAAATATTATGTATTAATAACGTGCATCCGCCCCGACGAAGAATGCGCCTCATTTTGAATGAAATTTTGTAATATTAAATATGTTCTAAAATAAAGCTTTGTAAAAAATATATATGAATAACTGAACTTAAATTTAAAAATAAAAAGTATTAAAAATTAATGAAATGAAACAGAAGGAAAGAGGCGTCGCCATTTAATTTGCGGCGTGAGTGGAACTAAATTCTATCGCAAATTTTACTGCAGCACTTGTATTACTATAATATATGTATTATATATGCTTGGGGGTAAATTGGTAAATGCGCTTAGTATTTAAGCGGCGGATAGCCTAGAAACTAACGATCCTATTTTATTTTTTTTTGCTCATTGCAACGGTTGAGTTGAGTGCAGATATCGCGATTGTCATGGTTAATAATAAAACAATAAATGTAATGCGAAATTATCTTTCTTTTGTATCAGGTTGTGCTATATTGTTGCAACTCAAGCTTTATGAAATAGCTTGAGATGCAACATTCAGTGAAGTTATTTATGAATATCAAAGGTCCCATTCTTTATTAGTACTATATATTCCTCTATCACGAGTTGCCAGCTTTGAAACACTGTTCATAGTTCTAGAAAACAATGACAATATACATTCCGAATTCTGATGAATTTACAATTTAAAAAATTGGACAGAATTGTCGCAAGTGAAAATGTCCAATTTTTTCTAACAAGTTCCCTAACATTGTGAGATTTTCGTCAATTATTTCTTCCCTTGGAGAAATTATAATTAGAAATGTTAGATACAACTAACGTAAGTCTACGTT
>JAODAC010008556.1:0-28037 GCA_027575185.1 Mimaenictus wilsoni
TGCAGAGTTGAAATTAAGAGAATAGACAGTGGAAAAAACCTTGAAGAAATACAATATCTAATATATGTTAATGTGTGACCTGGACCGCCACAGACTTTTAAAGCACTATCTTCTTCTTGACTACATCTGAACACACTCCGTTTGCGACGAAGCTATTTATTTATTATTAGTAATCCCCTTGCCAATTCTGATGTCCCAGAGAGTAGTAGAATAACATATGTTGATGATTTCTTTTCTTTTTGTCTGGCATATTTGACAGTTTGTGGAATCTGGTTCTGGCACTTGTTATGCACGGCGTGAAAAGAGTCGTCTTTTATATTCAGATTGAATACATGTTCAAATCAGAAAATGATATTTACACAGAGTCGTATTCAGAAATTGTCTTCGTCTCGAAAACCTCTTAAGGGGGCTGTCACACTGTCAACTTCGACTTCCTGCTTTTATGCCTGTCCTTGTCTGACAAATATACTTAAAAGGAGACGAAGCAACTCGAAGAAAGACACTTATTTCTTTTTAATACATGAGTCAGGAAACCACGAAGCGAAGCTACGCGACGCCGGCAGTCTCAAGCATTCCTGGACATGAAAATTTCCTTGATAATGATCAATATCATATATCATATTCCTGTTGAGCAATTTGGTCTATTTATACTCTCTTCTTCTATTACCAGAAATAACATTTCAACTTCCGTGTTTGATGCAAGGGTCCTAAGAATAAGCCAATCACCAATCATAAGTCTAAGAGCTAACGTAAGAGAGACGTACTCTCCTTGTATCAACCACGATCCCATTATTCAGGTTTGGTTCAGGCTTATCAACTATCATTCATTGGCCAGATGAAGTATCTTCTTACATAATAATCTCTGGCGACCGTGACAGACTGTAAGGACAGATTCCGAACCGACTTCCCCCTCCTTTCTACCATTGGTGTATATAATTTAGAGAAAATTGACAAGGGATAAAGAAACTATAAGATAGCAAGCAATATTGACTCGTCAGGAAGAATACAAAGTGTTCTAAAATTTCTTCAACATTTAATCACCAGAAACCGATGTACAACCAAATGAAAATTCTTTCCTCGACATCGACATCGCGAATGGAGCTGATGTCTTCACTTTCCCGGATGATTCCCTACCAAACAATGCTGCCGAAATTTGCGCAGAAAGTAAATGTATTTCCTTTATGGTAAATCCCAGAAACTTCTAAAGCTTACATAAACTTCCAGAATGCAGGGAATACAGCAGTTCTCTGAATAAACAAGTTCAAGTTATTTCCCTGACCGCAAATGCAGAACCCACAAGTATCAATATTACGAAATGTGATCATGCCGGAGTACCATTGATTGTTGGAGGTAAACCAGCTGAAGATGGGGAGTTCCCGCACATGGTAAGCATATTTTAGAAATAAATACTGAATGGATTTGTAATGCATAACTCATAGGCTGCGGTTGGATTTAGAGACGTGGAAGGTGCGATTAACTGGAACTGTGGGGGTACCCTGATTAGTGATCGATATGTAGTTTCCGCAGCTCATTGTGCTACATCTCGAGAGTAAGTTTCACTTTAGATTTAAAAAAAACCTTAAGGATATTTTGAAATCCTTCATCTGAAGAAGGTCCTCCTTCAGGTGAAGAAGAACTTATTTACTCTGTCCTACATCTTTAACGTTTTTAACGATACTTAAAAACTTTAGTGGACCTCCAGTAAAAGTTCGTCTTGGAGTCACCAGCATCCATAAAAACCACAACACTCGACAAGACTTCAACATCGAAAAGATCATCAGACATCCTCAATACGTCCACTCTGAGAAATATAATGACATCGTCCTGTTCAAACTAGACAAAAAAGTTCAATACACTCCTATGGTTCGACCTGCCTGTCTGTGGTCAGACAGGGATATAACTTCATCGAATGCTATTGCAACCGGTTGGGGTCGCATTGAATTTGGAGGAAGTGCAAGTGATACTCTTCTAAAAGTCACCCTTCAAATATTTTCAAACCGTAGGTGTGAGAGTACCTACAGGGCTGGGACCAAAGGTCTACCACAGGGTATTGTGGATACCATGCTCTGTGCAGGGGACCTGAAAGGGGGACGAGATACGTGTAGTGTAAGTATTCCCCCTTTATTAAGCCTTTTCTTGGCTGGTAAAGACCCCCATTTTCAAGCTGAGAGCTTATACCCAGAAGGCGGAATAAGGGAACCCTTTCTACCATTCTATCACTCCTCCAAACTTAAGATCGCTCAAAACCTAATTATAAATTTTGAATCCAGGGTGACTCAGGTGGACCTCTCCTAATCACAAAGAAGAACAACCAGTGCGTTTTCTACTTAGTTGGTATAACCTCTTTTGGAAGACATTGTGCAGCACCCAATACACCAGCAATCTATACGAGGGTGTCCTCCTATGTTGATTGGATAGTTCAGACGATTTGGTAATCCCTTTAAATGCCCTGAATACCCTTAACTTTAGAAATATTTATAATTAATATTGTAGATATATTTTATATACATATTTTATAACCTGCATTAAATAAATTTATTTTTTTACACCAAACTGGTTTTTCCTTCTATAATTCTTCATTTATCACCATTTTCAGCATAATTTGAATAACACTAAAATAATAATTACTATTATTTGAGGGACTTTCCAACCAAACGTGTTATGATCGTATATAATCACATCTATTAATATTTAATCAACCTGACCGCAAACCTCAGACACCCGATTAGTAAAGAGCACAATATTACTCAGACCGGTCAGTACTGTGGAAACCATCAAGCGGTGAACTAATCAACGCTGTGCTACTTTGAGGCATCAGGCTACTTAAGTCCCAAACAATGAAAGTTGCCGTCGCCATTTTGGGCGTGCTTTCTCTGGGGATCGTGTGTTGTGTCAGAGGTCAAGGTAAGTTAAAATTGCCAAGTTCAGCGTGGATTTTAAAATTAATGAACTAGGAAACAGAATGAGTTGCATGACCTTCAAACATTAATTTGCGTGGAATTAATTGCGTATATTTGACTAGGTGCTAGTCGGCGGAGTAGACAAATTGCTGCCGAAAGTAAGTAAACAACATTTTACATTAAGTTATTACATTGCTTGCAAAGTTACCGTTAACCAAAATGTATAAAGCTTTTAAACTGCCTGACTAAAGTAATCTAAGTCCAGATGACTTACCATGAGATCAACTTACGTAAACTGGGTTTTCCATAGAATGTAACGAATACACCAAGGTGCTGAACAAAGACTATGAGATCCTACCATTGATTGCTGGTGGTGCCCCACAAATAATCAGCATTCCTATTTGCGATCAAGGCGGAGAGCAATTAATCGTCGGAGGACAACCTGCCAAAGAAGGGGAATTCCCCCATATGGTAATACCTCTTTTCTGAAGTGTTCTGTCTTTGTCTTGAACAATTTTTGTTACTAAAGGCCGCCATTGGTTTCCGTAATGTACTTGGTGAATACGTCTGGGCTTGTGGTGGTACCCTCATCAGTAAAAATGTGGTACTATCTGCTGCCCATTGCACGGTACATCCTTCATAGTAAGTAAACTGAGTAAACAAAGCAGAATTGAAGTATATCATTCGTCTTAATCACAGTGGAAATGCAGCAAGGGTACGTCTGGGGACCATCGATCTAGATGGTACCCAAGCAAATCTTCAAGAGATCAGTATTAGTGACATTATTCGGCATGAGGGATACAAGAGAGCTACAAAGTATCATGACATTGCATTATTCAAACTTGCTCAGGATGTTAGAATTTCGAAGATTGTACGACCTGCTTGTTTGTACACGGAAGAATATACGAATCCTTCGAATGTCATTGCAACTGGATGGGGTCAAACGGAATTTGGTATATATTTACTTGTTAGATGCTTGAGGAGACAATAAATCAAGAGCGAGTTTTCTTTGCAGCTGGACCGACGAGTACAATCCTTTTAAAAGTGGGACTGAATATCTACAACAATAATGACTGTACCGCATCCTATAGGAGGGAATTAGGTAGTGGTGTTACCAACAGTCTGATATGTGCTGGTTATAGAGCTGGGGGCAAGGATACTTGTTTGGTAAGTTTGTTGTACCTCCAAGCATACCAGGTTAGGTTTGAAGGACCAGGTTACTTATTACTGAACTTCCTCCTCCCTAGCCTCACCCTCAAGGGGGATTGTTAAATATAACACTACCACAAAAAGTATAACCACTTGAATGATCAGTACTGGACCCAAAATGCAGATCATGTATGCTTGAACAATCTTATAAAATCGGTATATTTTGTCAAGTGTCCGGAAAGAACAAGTTGCTCCAGGTCTCAAGATTTATACCTTGAATTACACTATTGAGTATCGGCTTTCACTCCCTCTGGAATTCCTATCACAAATTACTGGCCAACATTTTAAATAATACCTTTAAGAGTTCCTAGAAAACTCTTTCCAAAAATGCATTGGCCCCATGACCACTTTTTTCCACTTTCAAACGTGCATACCTGCTTCCTGTGCGTTTATAACAGTTCCAGTAAAAACCCCAGGTATTCTCAAGCCATATCAACAAACGTGACAACGGATTGGAATTGGCAAACTGCAAATTCCAATTTGAGAAGTGTTAGAAAGCTCTTTGACTTTATATTTTGAAATTTATGAAACTCTTCCAGGGAGACTCTGGAGGACCACTAGTCATCTCCAGAGAACACTACCAATGTATCTACTACGCAATTGGTGTAACCTCTTTTGGTAAATACTGTGGAGGAGAAAACCTTCCAAGTATCTACACCAGAGTCGCCGCTTACACAGATTGGATCGTCAATAACACCTGGGGAAATGCTTAAGATTACCTGTCTTATTCTGCCATATTATTTTAATTTCTATTGTCTATTTCAATTTCCACATGGTTTGATTAATTTATTAGATTAAAATAAAAGTCGGACATCCTCAATCAGGGTACCTATTCTTTAGCCTCTGTATGATCTGTCGATTACAGAACTCAAATCCCAAGAAGCAAGCTGCGTTGGCAAGGAAGGCCCTTGTCATAACAGGCACGGCACCTTTATACAGAGCAGAGAAACCTTCCTTGGCGACTAAATCCCTGAAGACGAACATCACCCCAGATTGCTGTCCTTCCGGAGCCGTTTGCTGGCGACTCTTTACAACATCAAAAGGTAGAACCACAATCCACATGGCAACACCAGCCATACCACCACCAATTATCATCTTCATAATGGTCCCAAGCGTAGTTGGAGTCTCATAAGCAGTAAAAGCGTCGTATGTCAGGAAGTAAATTCCACTTCCGGGGGTCTCCCTCAGAATCGTAGCAAAGTATCCCTTAAACAGTCGCGTAATACCACCAGCGGCAATCTCTGAGGTAATTAAATGGACGGGACCCTTAAACTGCCTGTCTGCTTTCGATTTCTCTCGCTGGATCTGCAGCATGCATTTGACGCGTTCAACAGGTGCCATTATGGTCGTTGATACCATCCCAGCAAAGGCACCTGCACAGAACTTTCGCAAGGTGGACATATTCGGATCGTTGTTTCCGAAAAGTTCCTTCCCGAAACGATAGGACATGAAAGAAATGGCAAAAACCGGTGTAATCGTTAAAATGGGGACCAGCATGCCTTTGTAGAGTCCAGGGACACCTTCAGACATCAAGGTTTTTTGAAAACAATCAAGCATGCCTGTGTATAGGGGAACTTCATTGGGTCCTGTGACCGGCATGGTTTGAAGACGTACTTTCACAGTATCGAAAGGATGACCCACCAGGACCGTCCATGTACCGGCCATACCACCACTGAGGAAATGTTCTAAGAGAGTTGAGTCGGGGCTGGACATTTTGACCAAACTCTCCCAATCAAATGTTGATTCTTCTTAGGGTTAAAAATGTCTTCTTCTTTCTTTAAAATTCGTCTATATTTCTTTGAATAAATTCATCTACAGGTTTGAAATTGAAGTTCGTGAGATATTTATGAATTAAAATAAAACAGTGCTGGAGAATAATAAGAGAAAAATTAACATATTTAAAATAATGACATTGACAATCGTTTCAATTAGTAATTCTCTCACTTCCGTTTTATTTGAAAGTACATAAACACAAGTTTGGTTATGTAATTCAACCATTAAAAAATTAGTAGTATCATGAAAATAATCAACTCCAAGGTACGAAAGCGATACTATTTTATCTGTAGAGTGGTATAACATATGTAAAATTTATAAAAGTAATAATAAATCAAAACAATATTAGAATACAAATAAATGTAAGCAACTAACTACACAAAAATGAATAGACGCTATTCAAAGAAATATGCAGTAATAAATACTCCACGGGATAGCGCACCTTATTCTGAATATTGTATATGATATTTCTTTATATATTTCTTAATTTTATCGAGTATCGAGGGATATGAACCGAGTTTTTTTTTCAAATATTTAAAATATCATAATTTTACATATGCAACCAACAATGCACTAAATGGGGTTTGATACTTATCTTGCCGAATGTAGGCAACACACTATACAGATTTCTATTCTTTTGAGTATAATTTGTGTTTCAAAGGTTATGCTACAGAGGTTATGTTCGCCCCGGTATTTTGTAAACAGAAGGATAAAAATTTACATCGATTGCACCTGTTGTGAAGTGATTTCATGCATTATAAGTTCAATATAAGTATAATCAGCGGACATAACCATGACATAACCCTCAAAAATAAAAATAAACAACACCAAACCTGAGTGAATTGCTGTGAGTAGTGAGTGAATCTACAGTGCAAACATCGCTTATCACATTTTGCGATGCCGTCAAAGCCAGCAGCCGGCGAAAATAACTCGCAACGCCATGTAACAAATACAAACTGCAGGCTAGAAACACCTGCAGCCTAACGAATATAAAATGTGCTGATATTAGTGGAGATTCAGACGATTGCATCGTATTGGAAGGCTTATGAAAGGCTGGTAAAAGATTCAGCTGAGTTACAGGAACTGCAGCCACCTGCAGAAAATATGGGGCTCAATTATACCAACGACCACTTCTACACGCATACTTTTACGCCGGCTGAGTACCAAGTGGAGCTCATCACGCGAATTAAGGATACGAACACAATTATCTGCTCCAGCACTCTGGTTTCCAAGTCTTTTATTGCAATCAAGCTGGTGCAGGAGTTGGCGTGGCAGATGCGTGCTGCTGATGGCAAACGAGCGTTTTATATCCTCGAAGCGCATAATACGAATATTTTATCTAGTCAAATAGAATTACTTACAGGTAAGTTTTATGCACTGGCCCATAACGGACCTTGGTAGCTCCCTAAGATTTATGCTGCTTAGATCTTGTGCAGGAAACTTCTATGTGGCAAGAATTTAGTGTTTGCCATATTCTTCTGATTAAATGCTCTTGCCATTCTTCGCCAGTTTAGTTTCACCGTCCTAGTTCTGGCCAATATGTTAAGTAACTTGGCCAAATCTATTACAAGCAGAGTCCTTATCAACTCTGGTGATTCCAGTGCACTAAGTACGCCTTGAGAATGTAATTATGTCGATTGGTCTATGTTGTTGGCCCATGTAATATCGCACCACTCAGTGGCGGTAACTTATGCATGGTATCTTATGGTGTGATTGTCCATGGAAATCTATGAGTAATTGCTCTTCCTCTGAGTATATCTATGCATTTTATTATATTTTGAGATTACTGTTAATAGTAATTCCATGAGTACATCTAAAATTGTGATCATGATTTTTAGGTTAGATTTTCCCTGGTGGCTCATGATTTAATCCACTGGGGTTATGTCAGACTTGTGTTAGGTTAAGATAAAATTGGCGAAAATCCCTCCTTTTTGTTTGAGTTTCATTTTCACATATGATCTCCATACAACTTTAGCAATTCTATTTCTTTCTCCTCATATATTGGTGCATCAGTTACTCTAATTCTAATTTGAACAATAAAATCTCTACAGATCTCCCAGTGAAAACAATCGCAACACCAGTTCAAACCATCGAAGAATGGAACATTTTAAGACAACAATATGTGATATTTCTCATGACTGCCGACATCTGCGAGCAGCTCCTCCATCTGTTAGACTTTAACGTATCCTTCCTAAATGTTATCATCATCGATGATTGCTTCTACGGTGAGAAACAAAAACATCTTAAGTATATAATGTCAATGTGGAAGACTACACACAAAGGCATTGCCAAACCACGAGTGATTGGCCTCGTTTCCGGTTTCCTCAGCGAAGATCTACAACCACGACTTCTCGAAGCTGAAATGAACAGATTGGAAACTCTTCTTCATGCAAAAGTCGACACATCAAGTGAGTTATGCACATTGGTAAAACTTAGCTGTGAGCCACATGAAGTTATCGTTGAATATACTAACAAAGACTGCGAAAAATCGATCCAACTTTTAACGATCATTAAAGAGGAGGTTAATACTTTGGAGGAGTTCCTTCAGGATCACGTCCATGATTTGTGTATGATTTATGGTGACGAGTGTGGTGAGTTAGCTGAGGAATTGAAGAGCATTCCGGATCCATGTGCGACACCACTGGAGATGATCGTCCAGTTTAAGGCAGTTTTGGAGGAGTATGGGATTGTTTGTGCGTTTTACGCGGCCGTACATTTACTGCATCAGATTGAGAAACTTCGGGTGAAGGTTGCTTACGAACGGCATTATCTGCTTCTTTTGAGTGTTCAGACGTTGATGGTGAAGGTGCGTGCTGTTATTGCAGATGCCATTGAGGATATGAGTGATATTGACGCGTTGAGGATGTTTTGCACGGGTAAGGTGGAGAGATTAATTGAGATGTTGAGGGTGCTGGGGCCAAGTGATCAACACCGGCCCAAAGTGGAGGAGGAGGAGGTGAAGAAGGTTGAGGTTATAAGGAATCCAGGTGCTGTGAAAGGACGAAGGTTTCCAAGGGCTAATCGGAGATTCTTTAACAGGCCACAGCAGGAGGATAGTATTTGTGCCTTAATATTTGTGAAGGATAGTCTTACTGCCAAGGTTGTTCATTCTTTGTTATCGGTGAGTCTTTTTATTGCATTTATGTTATTTCTAACTCATTCCTCTAAAGCACGTGCTTCAGCCATTGACTGTATGATGGCTCTTTTTCGAGGTTCATTTTCACTATCGGACATTTCCGTTATGGGTCAGAGAACTTGAATTTTTTGAGTACACGGAATTTAATATTTTATTTGAAGTACCCAACTCTTTTTAACAAATATGCACTTACCACGATCGGGGTTCTTGCGACGTTTTAAATAATCGAATCCGGAATCTAGTAAATTCGCCACTCACCTAAGTGGTATAACCTCGAAAACTATAAATTACTATAGAGGTTATGTCATTTAACCTAAAACACCAAAAAACTAAGTTATTGAGGTTATAAGATACAACATGTGACATCGATAACTAGAAATTAGGAATTTAGATAGAAATTAGGGTTTAGATTTTCAAAAATTTTAAACTATTTTGGAACTTTTAATAACTACAAACTTCAACACAAAATCGAAAAAAAAATTCCAATCATGAACCATTAAAATTTTCACAGAAAAGTCCAATTTTCGAATACCTCACCCCATGTTACCTAATAATTTATTATAATTTTACGAATTGTTAATATTCTTTTTTCAGACTGTTGCAAATGGTGATGAACGAATGTGGTGGTTAGGCGTACAATTCATCGTCGACAAAACCGCCGATCCTGCCACCGAAATCCGTGAAGCCGAATTAGAACACCGACGACAAGAGGAAGTCCTGCGAAAATTCCGTGCTCACGAGTGCAACATCCTTATAGCAACCCCTGTTCTTGAGCAGGGCTACGACCTTCCCCGCTGCAACCTCGTAGTCAAACTACAACCACCTTCGACATTCCACTCTTACGTGTATACAAAAGCTCGGGCACGTACTTCCACCGCCCACTACGTCACCCTCGTCCATGATTCTGAAGCCACCGGGACTCTCCGCCGTCTTGCCGAATACAAACAGGTCCAAAAACTCCTACTTTCTCGCAGTGGCAACGTCGAGTCGAATACAACGCATGTAATATACTCGGACCTTTTTTGCAATCGTTACCACGCGTATACGACACCACGTGGCGAAATACTCGCCGTAAACGCGGCGATTCAATTGATAAATCGCTACTGTGCGAAACTACCCAGTGATGCCTTCACCAAACTCGTGCCTGCTTATCACACGCTCTGTGTGAATGGCGACTATCAGTGTCATCTTCGCCTGCCCATCAATTCGCCTGTGAAACTCACCGTTAGCGGACCACTGGCACCATCGGAAATCGTCGCGAAGAAGCTCACTGCGTTTCATATGTGCCAGCTGTTGCATAAGTCGGGTGAGTTGGATGATTCGTTAAATCCGATTACGAAGGAGAGTTTTCGTGCGAACGAAGAAGATTGGAACGACTTTGCTTTGGAGAAAGAAGATGAGGAGTTGAGTTTGGAAAATATTGAGCAACGACCCGGTACAACGAAACGACGACAGTATTACTTTAAGAATGTTGCTGCAGCTTTGCGAACTTGTTTGCCTACGAAAAGGCCACCTACGTTCTTTTATCATATTGTTATGACGCTTACCTGTCCCATTCCGGAGGAGCAGAATACCCGGGGTAGACGTATCTATCCGCCTGAGGAATCTATTCAGGGATTTGGATTGCTTACTTCGAAGGAAATACCACCGATTTGTCCCTTTCCTATTTTCACACGATCGGGGGAGGTTAATGTTGGTTTGGAGCTTTGTGAGGAAGATCTGCAGCTTTCGGAAAAACAGATTGGACGTATTAGGGAGTTTCAGAATTATACGTTTACGAGTGTTCTTAGGCTGCAGAAATATCAAATGCATTTCGATCCAGAGCATTCATTGAGTAATTATTTTGTGGTACCGACAACAAGAGGTGAGTGTTTTTCTATCTCTGCTATTTTCTTATTATCTTTGACTGTGACTGTTAACTGACAGTTCGCTATGTGTGTGCATGCGAGTGTGGATGGTCATCATGGCTGCGGGTGCGCAAGCCGATCTCTAAAATATCGCATTAATCTCAATCAGGAGATTAGATGAGGATAGTTTCTACCGCCAAGGGCAACGCGAGGCAAAGAGACCAGAAACTATATTTTGTTAAGTTAGTAAAGATTTAATAGGGTAGGCAAACATCTACTTAAATACCGTAGACTCCATTTTTCTTTCCTTCTATAGCTTCCAACGGTGATACAAAAGTAGACTGGGACTTCCTTGATGTAATCTTCGAAAAACGCTACGATCTACCAGCCCACATTCCTGACGACGAACGCAAAGACTACAAATTC
This sequence comes from Mimaenictus wilsoni, assembly GCA_027575185.1. NCBI lineage: Eukaryota > Metazoa > Arthropoda > Insecta > Coleoptera > Staphylinidae > Mimaenictus > Mimaenictus wilsoni. Next base: position 11,292 of record JAODAC010008556.1, read on the forward strand.
GACGCTCAACAGTACAAAGACGCTGTGGTTATGCCTTGGTACCGGAATCAAGATCAGCCGCAGTATTTCTACGTCGCTGAAATTTGCATGCATCTCAGTCCAGCTTCGGCGTTCCCCGGTTCTGAATACAATACCTTCCGGGATTACTACTTCAAGAAGTATGACATTAATATTCAGAATAATGAGCAACAACTTCTAGGTTTGTGCAATTCGAAGCTTCAATATTCCAGAACTTCAAGCATAGTTATTTTGTTCAGATGTAGACCATACTTCGGCTCGTCTCAACTTCCTAACTCCGAGATATGTTAATCGCAAGGGTGTAGCTCTACCGACATCAAGTGAGGAGACCAAGCGTGCCAAGAGGGAAAACCTCGAACAGAAGCAGATTCTCGTTCCTGAATTATGTGCCATTCACCCTTTCTCTGCTTCTTTGTGGAGGAAGGCTGTGTGTTTACCCTGTATATTGTATAGGGTGAATGCATTGTTAATTTCGGATCAGATTCGATGTGTGGTCGCCAGGGAAATCAAACTTGGACGTGAGAAACTCAATAGAAGTAAGTATATTTGAAGATTTCGGGGGAAGGGATGAATCGGTAGAATATCGGTAGGCAGACATGTCAGATAAGAGGTAATCTTCTTTAGGTTACCAAAATTTTCATGACATCCTTCAAAAAGTTAGTAGGCTACATTAATGCCACAAACATAGAGTCTAACTAGTCCACCTCTGCGACAAGCATAAACAGGGTACTTAGATGCACGGCAAAGAAGGTCATAGAACAAAAAATCTTAAACGGGTAGTTACCATCTTTCGAACACAAAAGTGTAGATACATAACTTGGTAGTTTGTATGACAAAAAATACTAGACAAATTTCCTTATAGTAGGTATTACAATACTTCATTCAATTTTCCTAAAGATTTCCAATGGGATGCCCTCAACTTCGGCTGGAGTCTCTCCGATGTCCTCAATAAGAACAAACCACAGAAATCAGCAGCCAAGATCCGCGAAGAAGTCATCGACATCATTGACGATATCATCGAGAAAGCAGTAGTAAAGTGTACACAGACTTCCGCCACCCATGAGAATGACCCAGACTGGATGGAGATTGGCACATGGTCCAACGATATGGTCGACTCTGATCACACAGGAAGTGATTTAGTTCGCTATGGCTCGCCGACTATCTGGGACAACGACGACTACAACTACTACTCTGACAGCGATAGTTTTTGCTCGACAGAGGATGAAGCAGGCGACTCGCAATACGGTGGTTTGCATATCAAGTTCCAAGACGACTATCAAGCTGAAGCTGTGGAAGACCTTGTCAAAGAGGAAACACCTGCCATTCAAGAAATACAAGCTTGGACCAACTCAACCTTGGAAGTGCCCCAAGTTTATGCAGAAAGATTCGAAAACGCTGTGGCGACCAGATATGAACGTCTCCTGCAAAACAACTTCCTTCAGCATGATAAGGACTTCAAGAAAATTGGGAATCAACTAGATGTCTTCAGACCAACAGTGGCGCCCTCATTAACAGAAGATTATCTATACGAAGTTAGAAAAATCCGGAATCCTGCCATGAATGCAACTCGAAGTCAGATTGAAGGTGAGTTTAGTTTTGATGCACAGCCCCAGCTGGAGGATCATCCAGGTCCCAGTCCAAGTTTCATCCTGCAAGCACTTACTATGTCTAATGCCAATGATGGGATCAACTTGGAACGCCTGGAAACAATTGGAGACTCTTTTTTGAAGTACGCTATTACTGATTACCTCTACACCAGGTATGAGAATACCCATGAGGGGAAGTTAAGTCATCTAAGATCAAAACAAGTAAGTAACTTAAATCTCTATCGCTTGGGGAAACGCAAACAGTTGGGGATGATGATGATTGCTTCGAAATTCGACCCTCATGATAACTGGCTTCCGCCTTGCTACTGCGTCTCGAAGGAGTTGGAAGAAATCTTGAGTCAGTCCAAAATTCCTGGGAGTTACTTAACTTTAGCCGACTATGTCGAAACGAGACATATGACTATAGAGCAACTCTGTACAAAGTTTCGTAGTCAGGGTGATGAGGAAGATCACGGAGATGATCCGATTATATCTGGGGCAATTCCCTATAACCTTGTAACTCAGCATAGTATACCTGATAAAAGTATAGCAGATTGCGTGGAGGCTCTGATTGGTGCTTATCTGATTGAGTGTGGTCCAAGGGGAGCTTTACTCTTTATGGCATGGTTAGGGATACGAGTTTTGCCAAAACTACCTGAAGGTGGCTACGGGGAACTGTATATACCTGACTCGCCACTTTTAAGACATGTGCCGAATCCTGAGGGTACGCTTGATGTCCTCCTGAATGGCTATCAGAAGTTCGAAGACATTCTTGGATACACTTTCCATGACAGATCATACTTACTTCAATCTCTGACTCATGCTTCTTACTCCCCTAACACAATAACAGACTGTTATCAACGTCTAGAGTTTCTTGGAGATGCTGTGCTCGATTATCTTATCACTCGGCATCTTTACGAAGATCAACGAATGCATTCCCCTGGAGCGTTGACGGACCTACGTTCAGCGCTGGTAAACAACACGATTTTTGCCTCACTTGCTGTCAAGTTTGAGTTTCATAAATATTTCCGATATCTTTCACCTGGATTACATCAGGTGATTGAGAAATTTATCAGAATGCAGGAGGAAGCCGGGCATAAAGTTTCCGACGATTTGTATCTCCTTGATGTGGAGGATAGCGAAGAGGTCGAGGATGTTGAGGTGCCGAAGGTTTTAGGAGATGTTTTTGAATCAGTTGCTGGAGCGATCTTTCTAGATTCTGGAAGGTCTTTGGATGCAGTTTGGACGGTATATTATCGCATGATGAAGAATGAGATTGAGCAGTTTAGCAATAAAGTCCCCAAGTCACCGATCAGAGAGTTATTGGAGTTGGAACCAGAGACAGCCAAGTTTGGACGTGCTGAGAAGCTAGCTGATGGAAGAAGAGTGCGTGTGTCGGTGGAGGTGTTTGGCAAGGGTACGTTTAAGGGCATTGGGCGCAATTATCGTATTGCTAAATGCACTGCCGCCAAGTGCGCCCTGAAGCACTTGAAGAAAATGACAAGATGAAGAGAACTAGGTAAATTAACTCATTTTATTTGCAATTGAATGTTTGTCTTATATTCTGATGTGATGCCAAATTAAATTTTATTCACTTAAGTACTTTAAGAATCAAAATTAGTTTATTGAATATTTTTATTTTGCAATTAATAAATGTGCTGAAATAATCTGGAATTATTAAATTTTGTGACGTAGTGGACTTTGTTGACGGTTGATCACTGAGTAATGGCTAGTCGCGATTTAGATGGTGGCAGTTGCCTTGGTGTTGTTCTTGCTTGAAGAACGATCGAAGGTGAACGCGGAAGAATCCGTTGGTTGGTAGCGGTTCGTAGAAGGGCAGCAGATGATGCCCTTATCTGGACGCCGTAGGCTCGATTGTTTACTTCTTCTCACCTGTTGATGTTTGAAAACTCTGCAAATAATTGCTTCCGGTTCGATCCAGGCAACCTCTGATCCACCGAATCACTCATTACTCATTTGCTAATTTCAAATGACCCAGTCTAGTGGGTCTTCCCCCTTACATTGATGGTAAAAAAGGCCTAAGGGCTAAAAGGCGGCCCTTTTTGCGTCAGCAACGTTTCAGTGATCCAAACGTGCCTGAACAATAAATCACATTGATTTTGACCCATATCCAAAACAATAGTTGTTGGACTCGAGTCGAGTGATTCCGTGAATAGTTACAGGGATAGTCCTTGCGATTTTACATAAAGTTTGGCTTAACAATCATATTCATATAATTAATTTAATTTTCATTGTGCGAAAAAATCTCATTACAAGCAATCTATACAATATGTCTGTATTCAGATCAAATCTTACATACTATTATCAAATTACAAAACAAATATACAATGAAGCGGTGAGCATCTTAACATCATTGGCTGCTGCCTGTCTAATACAAAAAACTACTATTTTACAATTTTGGATCGATTACTAACTATGGTAAACCGTCTGAGAACTAGAGCTATTCATTTCTTTACCACCGTTGGATGCTTAAGACGAGAAAAACCAATAGGTGCCTCCCTCTTCTGAGGAGTAGTCGTCATTCTGCCAGGAATCGCTGATGGTGTACCTTTCTGTCCCACAGCTGAAGCTGAGCGTGTGAGAGTAATCGAAGGACTTGCCTTGAGTTGACTGGGCTGTAATATAAGATTCTACCTTAAATCTTTTATCCATTACCTTTTTTGAATGCTTACCGTTCTTAGCTTTGAGCGCACATGCTGCAAATTACCCTGTGGTGTTGGCAGCGACCTCTTAGAAGTGAAAGATGCATTCGGTTTCTTTTTGGGTTCATCGACCTTAACGATGATGGCACCCTTTTTCTTAGGCGTCGCCTTTAGCACACTTGGATTTTCTTTGGTCTTGGTCACGTTTAGGTCTACAACGATTTTGTTTTCGCTCTCGTTCATAGCTAAGGGGCTGACTCGGATATCTGAAATGCGTTTACGCATAAAGACCGGTTTTGAATAGGTTGAATTTCCATCGGAGACGACATCCAGGGCATCTTTGGCGAGGCTGATGATTTTGGTTAGGACATCGGCGACTTTATTCACAGGTTTTATAGGGCTAGAGGTGGTAATGTTGCCCATGTTGACGCTGACTTCGATGTCTTGAAGTGGGGAGCGTTTGGGAGAGAATATTGGACGGGTGTCGAGTTTTTTTGTTGGAGATAATATTTTGGTTTCTTGCTGAAAATGTTAAATGATTGGTTATGAAACGCATAATACACTTTGTTTGGTTAGATTACATGATATATAGGTTACCTTATTTTTTATGCTGCATTTCGTTGTATTTTCCTCAGATTCTATGGGGATATTGACGATTAGATATTTGTGTCTTGTTGGGTCAGCTTTTCCGATTATTTCTTGAGGTTTATCGACCATTGTGGCAGAAAACCCGAGCGTTTCTATTAAATTGATGAGGGTTACTATTGGTAATTGATCTTCGTCCTAAAACATGTTCAAGTGATGATAATTACATTGTAGATCAATATATTTAAAAAAAATTTAAAACAAATTTTGTAATAAATGTTTGAATGTAGATATTTTGGGAAAACCATTAGGAAAAATAGGAAAGCCCTAACATATATACAGAGACAGCATAATATTGTAATCAACTGTTATGGTCATTTGAATAAAGCCAAGACTTTCAAGGTAATTAGTCATATTAAAGACTACTACTATTGATAAGAATTAATTTTACTTTCTATATCCACCGAGAATCGAAGTCGGGGCCTTGCGCACCGCAATTATCGAACATATCACTGCGGAATTTGGCTAAGTTAATGCAATTAAAAAAACATGCCAAGAACAGCTTTTATTCAAAACTTTTTCGTAATTGTTGATTTTCTGTAATGAGCAAAGAATGTCTCAAGGGCGACCCTCCAAGTCCAAAAATTTCTCGAGAGGACCCTCAGATATTCAGATTCTGGACTCCAGAACGTTGACAAAAAGGTTTTAGGATTATAAAATTAGTATAAACTGAGCACTTTTGGAATAGAGTAGTTTCAAAGTGAATCCTAATTTGTATACTGCCAAAATTGTCGACATTGCAAGTATTAAAGCAATAACACATTAAAATTGAACAAACCTGTGCTATTATTTCGTAAAATTATGATAATTCTACTTACAATATCATCAAAAGTATTCAACCAATTTCCAATCCTTTCCCTCATGGCAACCACGTGTTGACCAGTCGACATCTTGTTAAAAAATCGCACCGTACTGCAAACGCAACCACCAACTGAAAACTGCATTCGAGTACATGCAATAATTCTACAACACCGTTTAGAGAAGATGGAAAAGAAGGGGTAAAACTAAAGATAAGAAAATGCATTTTGTTTCAGAGTTTAACATGTTGCAGACATTTACAAATATACATTCGACAAATATTTGTAGATATTTTATACACAATTGAAAACGTTGCGTGATGATCATTTACATAAATACGTACAATGTAAACTTTTTTAAAAACGATTAGAAATATGAAACGCGTTAATAATTTACTGGTAATTATCACATAAAACAGCAAAGAACTGAAATCTTTAAATGGTTAATCCCCTATTAGATAACCAAGAAAAGAGTACGCATAAATAACTTGAAAAAAAATGCACATGATTAAAATGTAAAATGCCATAATGACGATAAATGCAATCATTAAATGCTTAAACGTTTAGTACGAGATCTCAGGGGACATAAAAGCCAGTAAAAGTCACAAAAATAACCTCTCATCAGTCATTAGTTACAATCATGGTTGGACGTTATTAGTTTTGAATAGTTCCTCCTTGTTCTTGGTTCCTCCATTGTTGTTGCCAGTAGTATTTGCATTATGGAGGTTTATAGTTAAATATCCCAGCTGAAAAGATGGTGCTTGACTAGCATATCACGCACGCCATCTTTAAGTGGTTGATTGTTGGTCTCCTTCTTAACCGGCAGTTCCCAGTCGGGGTTGAGGTTAAACGATAGCTGTGAAAGGATACGTAAATCGCACTTGATTTGCACCCACCCTGGGCTGTAAATGAAAGACCATGGTTGGTACCACTTCTGGACGATGTCGATCGAAGAGCAGAGGACTTCCAGCCACAGGTGGAGCACCTGCTCGTTCAGGCCAAGGCAGATGAGACTGCGTAGTTTTACGTCCATCTGGGCGTGGGCGTTGTCATGGGAGAGGTTGATCGCTTGTACAGAACGGTAAAGTAACTGAAAATTCATTCAGTGTGAATAAATTATAATAACCTCTAAATATTAACAAAAAACTAAAGTTGTAAAAAATAACAATGTAAGTTTAAAAATAAGTTTTTGACAAAATTAACAGAAAAAAAAACTGCAAAATATGCCTCTATGTACTAGAAACAGTATAAACCGCAAAAATAACCTCCAAATATGACACTTTAACCTCTTTAAAAATCTTTGGCATCATCAATGTACAATTAATTAGTTAAAAGAATGAAAACGACAATATTAAACTTTAATGATGACCTATTGACGCCTCTTTCCCGATTTTTCCCCTCTCAAGGGGGCCAATGTGTGGGTGAGATCTTAGTTTGACAAAAGCTTACTTAACCTATACGTACCTCTTCAGGAGTTAAAACTTTACCGTCCTCATCTAACCTATAAGTTTTACAAAGCACTAATCGACTGTAGACAGAGTTGAAGTCTTTCTCAACTTCTTTCGTCGCTGCCTCCTCGATGAATAACCAAGGATGACAAGGACCTCCCAAAAAATTGGGTCGTTTCATGCCGTGCTCTAAAACATGCTTGAGGACAGGGCAGAGAGTGCCTCGCACTAGGTCAGTGACGGTTTCGGAGATGCTGTCATCACCAGCACAACTGTACTGCTTGCTGCGTTCGTCGAGAAGTTCCACGAACTTTGCCGGGAACCATCCTGAACCGATAATATTAAATAAATAATAAAAATAAATTTTATAACATTCTTAAGTTTCATCATAAAGGTTTCGTTTTGAAACCCTCAAAATGAAGATACTGTACCTCGAAGTCCATTCAATTCACCGATCCAGCAGTGTTCGTCCTTCTGGCTGATTATTGTGATGATGTCGTTTTTGCGAAAGCCTAATTCGTCGTCGTCATGTCTTTCAAAGTCTATGAAAAGCATGTACTTGTTTATTTTTATAACGTCGGTTATATGTACTTACCAAGTAAAGCTTTAGCGCGTCGTTTCCGGTTTTTGGATACATTGATATAGTTGGAATGGTCTGCAGCGTGGCTCTCCATTGAATAATCGGCTACCAGAGATATTTCTGAGCTTAGTTTTGGATCTACTTGTAGAAAATGTCTTACAATCTATAAAAAAGGTTATAATTTAAGGTTTTATATTGCGAAAAGTGTTTTCAGTAGAAATTCTAACAACCGATGCAGAGGTTATATATTTAAAAAGTTAATAGTTATTTTTACAATATTATTACGAACCTACAACTGCAAAATATAGCAGCAAATAATACACTTTAATGATGCTAAAATAAGTTCCTAAGTTCAAATGAAAACGTAACTTCTTAAAATGAAGTTTGCCTTAAACGTATTTTTTCACGAAAGTAAGTCGGTTAAGCATATCTAAACACGTTTTTATTATATATTTTAGCGAATATTTGAAATGAAATTAAGAGAGTAACTTATAAACTGACAATAACTTTTAAATTCTATAAGTAATCTACAAAATGTCAACAGTCTCTAGTCTATCACAATAACCTACAACCGTCAACAATAACCAAAAAAAAAATCAATTAAATTTGAACAGAGCACGCGGTCAGAATACTGACATTAAACTCAGCGGGGCAACTGGAAATCAGGGCACTGGTGCTGTAATAACAACAATAACCTACAAGCAACTACAATAACCTACAAATAAATCAGTGCAATTTGGACAGGTTCAAAGCGCCTTCAAAATACCGACAGCAAACACTACGGGACATCAGAGGGCGCTATATATGGCAACACTAACCTACAAACTGTAATACAACCCTCCAACAGTAACTTATAAACAAAAACTAATAACCTTAATACCTACATAAAGTGCAAGACTAACCTATCTTTCATAATAAAATAACGTTAGCCTACCCTAAAAAGTTTAGACATAAAAATACTATGTATATATAAGTGTTTAAAAACGGTTATTGTTACTTGAAAAAATGAGGTTAAACCTACCTGCAAAATGCCCTCCCTTAAATCAACAAGAATCTCAGTCTGTTTGATATTCTTACACTTTAAATCACCACCGCCGTTCTCATTAAACAAAAGCAGTTGAATAACCGACTTGGATTTCTTCACTTGCCGCCTAGCAAGATGCTGTTTGGGCAAATTCGGCGCAGCCTCGGGATTACCAACCAAAGCACCCTGATCAGCCATAAGGTAAGCCAGTTGCCTCCTTCTATAAGCCTCAATCATAACATCGTTCAACGATGCTGCGACGTCCATGGATACTTCCAACAATTTATCAACATCATCAATATCGCCTGGTATATCCGACAAGGCGTTAAAAATAGCCGCGGAATTTTCCAACCTCTTCAACTCCGGCTCCCGCATCTTGAGCATGCCCAGAGCAACTTGAAACAACACCAACGATCCATTAAAAAACAGAAGATCCCAAATCCTCAGCAGGATTTTCATATGTACAACACTCGCATTCAAAGTGAGAAACCAGTTCATTGTGATTAGCGACAATTCAATATCGTGATTCTTCAAAGTTTCATCGATATCAGGCAGGAAATTGGTAATCAACGTTCGTAAAACCTTCTGATCTGCTTGAATTCCAATCAGCGTTGAGCTATAGTAAGACGCTGGGAGGAGATCCTCGACGATGGTGACCATAATCCAGAAAGCATCCTCCTCTTCGAGTAGAAGCAACAGGGACGCTGCTATCATTCCTGTGCCTTGGCAGTAGCCTATATCTGGGTATAACCAAGCGATGCCCCGAAGGATTCTTCTTAAGCGTGGAATTCCTGTGCTGTTAATGTTACTGAAGCACGCGTTCGTCGGCATTGTATGCAAAAGATCTTTCTCGATCTGCTTCGAGGTCATCAGGGAATCGTTGCTGGACATCTTAACGATGTCTTTGTAGGTAAGTTCGGATTGTTGCTTTTTCACCAAGGCGCCAGACATACGAAGCCAAAGTTGTGGTCGCATTGAATGTGGTACGCCTTCTTTGATCATCTCACGGAGTTTATCGGTTTGAGGAAGGCGTACCTCGACTTTCTCCCAGCTGAGGCTGGAGACTTCTTTGTTATGCGAGAATTCGAGGTGAGCGACCCATTTGAGGCGATGCTGGGCATCTTCCATGAATGGTATGCCTAAAAGTTTGTTGGAGTTTTGCTCGGGGCCGTCTTCTTCATCGACTCGAAAACCAAATTCATCAAATCTTAAATTTAAAAAAAAAATCAACAACCAGAGATTTAGTAGTGATTAAATCCAATCTAGAAAGCATAGTTACCTGGCTGACCATAACATTTAGCAAATCCACTACAGCCTATACCAAACTCAAACTGACAGATCGAAATATGACTCAATCTCGAGCCTTTTTATAATAACCTAAACCTAACCGAACGTAAACAATTTTAGGTTAACCAAATGTTTTATAATCTAATCCAACCATGAATCCCATTTCAAAGATTGTTAAACTTAACCTAATGATTTTAATCCATTTTAACTTTACTTCTACCCATTTTAAACTAACCTCACAGAAATCCAACATTACTAAATAATAAACTTATAATCCACTAACTGCATTAATAACCTATAAAGCAAATTTATCCAAAATATCCTGGTGATAACAACATGACCTCTACTATCACATTAACATTTGTGGTTGTGGTTAAAGAAGTCTTCACCGTTCAGCAGGTTAGGTTAGGTGTTGTAGGAGTTTGTAGCAAATTTCAGACTAAATCGATTGGGGCATGTTTATCAATTTCTCAACTTTTAGACGTAAATCTGTTTATCAAAACAAACTATACTTAATAAAGAATCGATCAGTAAAAGATTGAACTGTGATAAATAGATTGGAAAATATTTTAGAACAAAGATTGAATTTCACATTTTAGTTCCACCCTTTGCCGTTTCGCGGTTCAAAGCTAATTCATTTTAAAGTGTCCTAAACCTATTCTAATTTACCCCTAAATGGATTTTAAACAAAATCAACGAATCTCAATCCATTCTAATCTAACTCTATAACTATATTTAATGCATCATAACAAAAAAAAAAAAGTTAAACGAAACGAACTACACTCAACCCGTTGCTACATAACCTATATAAATTCAAAACTAGCTAAACCAATGCGTCAACAAATCAAAAACATTTACCTGTATTCAGGCTGTGAATTAAGATCCTCTGGAATAACCGACAACTTCGCCATAATATCCTGCGGCCACATCGATGGTGTTAATGCAGAAAAAGGTCCACCTGGATTAGGAGTAAGCAACTCGTTCATCGATACGCCTTCGTGAAATGACTCAGCCAAGCTTTCCTCATCTTCGATTTCAGATATAGCCAATTCCAATTCACGTTTCTACAATCCCATGATTATTATCAACAAATGTCCTCGTAATTATCAATTCCATTAACACTTACATTGTTGTCCTCCTTGCCAACATAGCCTTCATGATCACGATGGTCTCTAAACAGTGACTTAGCTATATCCATTTTAGGTAATTTGCCAGAAGATTTACTATCTTCTCACTTCACTATCGCACTGGGTATTCAACCTATCTTCATAGAAAAACAACTCGACGTCTTGCAGGCAAATTGTTTTATTAGTCTAGAAAGAGTAATAAATAGCTGTAAATATCAGTAAATAAGTATTTACAACAAGGCAGCTGTTTGTAAGTGGGAAGCAACCTTGGGTACTTGCCTAACCATGGACTAGGCCGTATGCCCACTACTGGCAGCATACTTATGCATATTTTTCGTGTTGTTCTTGTTTGGCGAAGTTCAGGTGAATAACTTTTGGTTAGCACATTGGCGTTAGCTCATAGACAAGAGCAACAAACGATGGGTTTTTGCGAAAGGTGTTTGCGTACGGTTGCACAGCGTTATTTGGCTCGCAGTCTGTTCCGTTGCTGTTATTTGTGTACAATGTGTGTTCCGCGAAATGTCAACACGTAGGGTTTTTTGACATGTTTACGGTCGCTTTCGTCTCTTTTTGTCTCTTTGGTTGCGTTTCTGACATAATTGGGTTTCCTATATTTCGTTCAATTTTTATTTTCTTGAAGGTTTGATTTTCGAAAGATAGATTGCGCTACTTGCTACTTTACCACTTAAAATTGGAATTATTGGTTTTCTTGGATCACTTTATAGTAAAAAAAAAATTATATTTGGTCCTTAGACCTGGCCATCGAGCTCACTGCTCCTTCAGCCTGGTTTGTTGACAGTTTTTTATTACTATTTTTTGTAATACATGTTATGACATTGTGATTTGTAATGCGACGTTTTTGTTATTGATGTTGTTGTGTTGCTTATCAAGTTGATTTTCATGCGTGAATGTTGAGTTGTTTTTGATAGAAGTTCCTTGTTCTGTGTTGACTGCTTGGGTTATGCTAATTTTGCGATTGGTGATGTATGCCGATGAGTAGATTATATAGAGGTTAAATTTTTTTAGGTGTGAATTTTTAATGTAATTTTTATGTGTGTATTAATTGTGAATATAATGATGGGTGCCCACCCCGGGGACTTGAACCACGTCCGACTGCGTGATAGACCAATGCACTACCACCTAAGCTGCCCAGGTGGGCCACTTTATAGTATTTTCCTGAATAGATTGAATTTCTGGATTTATGCAATTGAAGTAATGAAGTAATGTTGAAGTAAAGTGACCCATGTGTGACTGGAAACTGCCTCAGAGGAATCGATACCACCAAAAAACGCTGGAACTGAATTATTTTTATACCTAAGACAGAACAGCCAGTTTCTCAGTAACTGAAACTAAAAATAAAAGTACAACACATACTTCAGAGAATAAAATATCTGGCTTCCTACGAAATCACATATGGAGCAATAAACATATTAGAATAGAAATAAAGATTTGCATCTACAAATCCACAGTAAGGGCAATATGCATCTACTTGGCTAAAACGCACGCCGCAACATCTGAGACAGAAAGACTCCTGAACCACAGATTACATTTCTGAACATTGTTATGCGAATTACTCGAATTATGCGAATTATGTGCCGAATTTCTACGTTACTAATTCGGCAACACGAGATGCAAGCAATGAAACCCGCATATCGACCGCATGGACGATAGTAGATTGGTCAAGATCGCCAGAGACAAATCACCGAGGCGCAAAAAATCTTTAAGAAAACCCCGCTAGAGGTGGAGCAATCAACTCAGAGATCACCGCTGACGATAAACAGGCAAAAATTGCCTGATAAGGACGAAGAAAAACACGATGATATTCAACAAGTCTTTGTATACATTCCATTACAACATTAATGTAAGTAAATGTAATGTAAGTAATGTACGTTACATTACTTACCCCTCCCAGGTCATTACCAATAAAAGATTTTCTATTTTTTTTTAAATCTAAGAAAAAAAGTGACCAATATTAGATTAAGGATTAACAATTTGACAAATCTGAAATTTACTTCAAATCAATTTCACCCTCATCATTCACCATATGTGTCTTGGATCGCAGGTGGCCATAACTACAAGTAATTTTCCGCTTAGTTAAATCCTCGTGCCTGCGGTTTTCTCTCCTGATAAGACTCAACAACCTTTCCAGTACCGCACATTGTCCTGCGACATTGCCTTCCTACCCTCCATTCAATTTTCTGGAAGGTTATAAATACGCATGGCACCAGGAAACTGTAACAGTCTTCTCCCTTCTTTCCGTGCAACAAGAACTAGTAACAAGAAAAAAGTTAAGCGAAAATGCAAAAAGCGGAAAAACGATTGGTTACAATCCTAAAACGAGCGAAACAAGCTGGAATCACCTCAGAAGTTATAACGGAAGTTATAACGAAAGAGTTATCCAAAGTACAAATCAAAAATGCCAAAGGAAGGTGTCTTGAGTCCTTCGGGAAAATCTGGAAAGCTTTCCACAAAGTAAAAACCACCAAATCCATGATATTTCTAATTGTGGCGACTGTAATTTTTGGAAGATATTATTTCGGGGTTATGTTGGATTCGAATACAGAGGTATAACCGTCAATTTGGTTAATAAAACCTAGTTTGAAAATAGAAGTTTACAGTGTTTCATTGAAATGCCCTTTGATGAAACAAAAGTCTTCCGACCACCTGAAGACTGTTCCATGTGTCGTGGAGTGACCCAAGTGGATAGAGTGACCAATATTTCCCAATTCGAGTTTGATAACTTCTATGCGACAAGGGCTAAGCCTGTGATTGTTACGGATGGGACTAGAGGTTGGTCAGCATTGGATCGCTTTGATTTTGCGTTTTTCAAGGAGTTGTATGAAAGGCATTCAGGTGGGAGGACGGTATGTCAGTTCTTTCCTTACAAGACCGAATTTGAGAGTTTAAGGGAGGTCCTCAATATGAGTGAAGCCAGGTCCAAATTGGAGGACGGCACAAAACCTTGGTATATTGGTTGGAGCAACTGCAACGATGGAGCTGGGCAAGAGCTGAGGAAGCATTACAATCGTCCTTATTTCTTACCAGATGTTTCGGAGAATATGGCTTTGAGTTGGATGTTTATGGGGGGACCTGGTGAAGGTGCCCATATGCATGTAAGTTGATCTTCGTTCTGATTCATCTAATTGTATACAATTTAACTCTATATCATTTATAACCCGATTATGGCACATACCTCCTCCGGTTATAGCTAACATTTATACATTCGAGGGTTGGTGATGAATTCCTAACTGAACCCTATAACCTTAAATCATTTTGAAGTTTCATTAATGAGTGCAATAACCTCCAAAGGTATAGGAAGTATCATAACCTTGAACGGTTTGGTTTTCGAACCCAAATCATTTTAGAGCGGTTAAGAGGAGAGATTTTCACTAAACCCCCAAAGATTGCGTTACCTTAAAACATATTTTGACCGATTCTAACGATTTTTGGTCAAAAAACTGAATAAGGGTTGTCAAAAATTAATTAGTATACATTTCTTTTAGTACCATAACGTGATACTATGTTTTCCCTCCAAATCAGTTCTTAAAGTTAGGCCACATCAATGATCAATGAAGTAATAACGTAATGTTAAGTACATTTTTATAATCTAAGTCAGAAATTTCCAAACTGGGAGGCGCGCCTCCCTGAAGAGGCCTCTAGGGGTCTCAAAGGAGGCGCGTGTATTTACAATAATTCCTAGACCAAGAAATTTAAGGGTAATACATGGTCCAGAGCGTGCGATAAATTCCACAATACCTGAAGTAAATAAATGAATGGCAACACATGCTTCAGAGGAATCAAAATCGTCCAAAGACGCTGGAACTGAATTATTTGTATACCTAAGAAAGTGGTAAGTTCCTCAATATCTGACAAGGGAGCCCCCGTGGCAGCTTCGATTGTAATGAAAATACTCGATCTTGTTGAAAAAGTGTGATAAGTCCCTCAATAACTCAATGAAGTAAGTGAATGGCCCTAAACCAACCTGTGGATTATTTTGATAATCCACAGATGGGACTTTGGTCCACATTGAAGGAATGAATCAAGAATTGGTATCGTGCCAGTCCCGAGACCGCCTGAAAGGACGAAAAGGGTCCTAGGCAAGAAATTTTAAAGCTCAAAGAAAACGATATAAGGCTACTTGTCAGCCTACTGACAGCTCATGCCGAGATGTTTTACCACCTAGCCAATATTGCCAAAAGCGACCTTGCAAGGTGCAGATTATGTAAATCAGAGGTGGAAAGGACCGAGCACTTGTGCATCCCTAGCAGCTGAAAGACTTTCTTTACTAGGCAGAGAGCAGCTGAGTCTCGCTAAATTCAAGGGGAAGTCGGTCATAATATTGGTCCATGCACAAGAGATCAAAGTTGGTCGCAATGCTAGTGGCGTTGACCGCCCAGGATTAATTCAAAAAAAGTGAAGGGCAATACAAGCTATTAGAGAACTCAGAACCACTTAAAATGCTATTTTATTCCTAAAACTTTGCGATAAGTCCCTCTACGGTTGAAATAATTGAAAGACCTCAATGGTGACATTACAATGTCACGAAAATTGAAAGGCTCGAAAAAATATTTCTTTTAGGGGGATCGCCAAGAAAAAAAGTGCATTGAATTGAATTGAATGCTTTCCAATTTAATAGATAATACCCCCTCTAAAACGCATTCCTTCTACAGTAATATACCATTGTTCCTTGTATTGTAATGTGTTTTGTAAATGCACAGTGATTAACATCTTTTATTCGCACATGTTGCGAATGATTCAGGTTGATAACGTGCACTATGCATCATGGCAAGCGCAATTGCGCGGTCGCAAGAGATGGCGCTTGGCGCCACCGCCCGAGTGCTACTATGCATGCGCAGAGTACTCAGTCGTCGTAGAGCCGGGAGAAATCAGTGAGTCATACCTATAAGCACGTTTACCATTGAGTTACGCATCGGTCGCATAACTTTCATCGCTCGCGCCCGCTTTGCATACAAACATTGGCGCTTTCGTTTTTATTTGATTTTCAATTAAGTACACGCACTGGCTGATAGAATGCACTTTACGGAAATGTTAGCGTGCTTTTTCTCTCCATTTTTCTGTGTTTATAGTTGTCGTCGATACAAACCGCTGGTATCATCAAACGCACATTCTTCCTGGCGATATAAGCATCACGATTGGGACGGAATTCGATTAGTTCTGCGTTCCTGCGATGAGTGATTAACATAAAATAACGCCAGAACGGCTGCTTATAGCTATGAGTCATCTTACTATATGATATTTACATATTTACAAGAGTTATTTTTGCTTTTTATATTTTATATGTTTTAAAGTTAAGTTAGTCACGTTTGTAATAATGTACCTACTTGCCCAAGTGTACAATGTTGTAAACATAACCCTAACTTTTACTAAACTAAGGTTTACTGCATTTTAAATGTCACTAATGCAACCTAATTATATTTCAAAAATTGTTACTCGAACTAGTTTGATCGAAACTTTTCTTAACATTTTCCTAAAGTTAAGTAACCTAAATTTACTGTCCAACATTATTGTCCAACCTGTACAGCATTAATGTATGCAAACTTATTCAATAAA
>JAODAC010008577.1:0-20536 GCA_027575185.1 Mimaenictus wilsoni
CAGGGGACACCCGGGTTTGAACCGGGGACCTCTCGATCTGCAGTCGAATGCTCTACCACTGAGCTATATCCCCGATGTCAGTTGCGCATTTTAAATAACTAAATCACACAAGATGATTGCTTATTATAAAATTATCCAATACCTGTGCTGCCATCTAGTAATATCTAGTATTTCAACTAATAATAAGTAGAGTGGGGATGGGTCTAGAATCGGGTGTACGTTATCAAAATGTTAAAAATCTCAAAATGTATTCGTCCAATCATCTTCGAATTTTAACGATATATTTTAGAGACATTCTTGCTATTGGTTCGTTTTAAGCTTATAACTATTTTTGATGCATATTTATTCTTTTTTTTTTTCTTCAATGTATTGCAAAATATATATCTTTCTCCGATTGAGGAGATTGAGATGAACTTGTGAAAATGGTGTAAATCTTTATCGATTTCCCGAGCTTTTTAGGGTAACTTAACTTACATATATATTATCAAGTTGTATCGAGGAAAGTTTCATATCAAACTGGAACTTCTTTCATTTAATTCTTTCAGTTACTTTCGTAGGAAATAAATATTTGTGTCGGAGTTGAAGTGAAGTTTTGTTTCGTCTTGGAAATAATATGAGTTGTAGACTTGTTTTGTTCCTTTTGGTGCTTTATCCTTTGTGATATAACCATTTTTGGTTTCCAACTTTAATTTATGCAAAATTCGTTGGAATTACGCTCTGTGCAACTGGGCTGTATTAAATTATGTCACTCTTTACTTCAGAACATTACGATGCTTTGTACGTTTCAACCAATCAGAATGTGACTATAACTTTCTTGCATGGATAGATACCTTGTGAGTGGGTACCTTGTTATTTAAGGTAGGGAGTTTCCATGGCCCCTCGATTAAAAAGAAGGGGACTTTTCTGACGAAATTTTAATGAATCAGAATGTAATTATTTCATTCACCTACGTCTTGTATTCTTATAAGCATAGCTTATTGGGCACCTTGAGTATTATGGTAGGGTGTTACCATGACAACAGCTTCCGTTTAATACCAACTGGACGAATTCTGAGCGGAGTCTATTTTAACCAATGGCAATGAATAAAGTTATAACTAATCAGAACGTTATTCCTTTCCCTCATGTGTAGATACCAGATGTATGGGTACCCTGATATTCAAGGTAGGATGTTGTTATGGTGACATCTTCTATTCAAAATGAAGGAGACTTTTTCTGACGATGTTTTAGCGAATCGGAATTTGATTGTTAATCGGAGGGCAAATGTTTTGAGTCAGTAACAGTAGCGACACACGGCCAGTTCAAATGAAAGGTTCTTGACTCTCAGCTCGTACTAGTGTCCCCCTTTCAGTCGCAAACTGACTCTTTAGACTCGGACAAGGGGAATCCCCTTGATCCCAAATTTTATGATAGGGTCGCACAGGGGGAGGCCATTTGGAAAAAAAAAACAAGGGGGGAAAGGAAACGAATTTCAGAAAGGCTAAGTTTCAAAAAAATAAGTTAGAAAACACAGTGCTTGTTATGGTTCATCTTTTGATTTGAAGATCCGGTCGATATGTCGCGAAAAGCTCTGATTGTCAGACGACAATCACACATATCCACACACAAAGTCACAATAAAACAACTTGATGGCAATATCCTGCGATAACAAGACGGGATACGCAAATGTCAGGCCTCACAAACGCATTGCACTACCTAGTGATAAACAGACAATACAATATCAATGATAGGCAGACGTTTAGAAAGATTTTCGAGTGAAAGCTCCAGCGTTTCTAGATGCGAACGCCCCTCAGGCAGTGTGTGGGATTTTTCGCACGGTGTTACCAGGGAATTGAATTCCGAGTAGCATTACGACTCGAATATCCTTCTTCATTGTGCCACCCGGCAGTCTATTACATTCAATACGATCATTCCATCGTGTTACGTCTTTCGCTACCAGCTGCGCGAACAAACGGAAAAGACACGCGAACCGTGCATAAAGCAGAAATAACAACAGTGAAATACACCAAGAAAAAGGACAGTAAAGTACAATAAGGCACGTAAACAGTGAGGTTAAAAAGACGGTCGTAAAGATGCACATCGGCGTCGGTGGGCAAGTGTACCCAGCAAACGTCAACTTGGACGAGTTTATTCAAGCCCAGAATATGGTAAGTTAATAAAAAAGTGACGTTTTAAAACGTTATTTGCTTGAAATGTTTTTCTATTTGGTTTGTAGTAAGTTCAATTGTCTTTATGCTTTTGAAGTTAAACTTGTCGTATTGAGGTTATCTAACCTTAAACCTATCAGATGTAATATTTACTGAAGAATCTGAACGGTTAGATAACCTCAAAATATACGTTGACGATGGTTCTCTGATGGGTTATTGAAGAACACCAACCGGACGGATTCTGAGGGTAGTCAATTTTAACCAATGACAATGAACAAAGTTATAATCAATCAGAAGATCAGGCTACTCATATTTAAGGTAGGGTTAAGGGGACCCTCAGATTTTGATTATTAATCAGGGGACAATTCTGTCAAAAAAGTATCATTTATTGATAAATAATACTTAAATTTTATTATTTTTTATTTTTCATCGATATCAATACGTTATTATTTTAGTATTGTGACTACTACTACACATAGTTTACTGAGTTTACATTTTATTGAAATGAATCAAGCACAAGATGATCTTGGAAATCTTAATAACTAATAATAATTTTGGGGTTGTAACCAGAGCTTCGTAACCTCAATTAAAGGCTTAAGAATTCTGACGGTTACACCCTCTGGTGACTAGTTGAAGACATTATTGACTTCTTTTTCATTGTACAAAATTACAGATTAATATACTTCAAGATTAATATACAAAATTTACATTCATTACATTTATCAGTCGTACACCTGAACACTGATGACATCGAATATATTGCGATGGCAGTCACGTAGAGAGTCCTCGGTTTTCTGCAACATTTGGTCGACGATTTCGGCTGGTTTTAACCACATCTGACGTAGTTGTCGAACAGAATACAAAGCCTAATCAAACAGTTACAAAAGGTTAAAAATAAATAGGGTTAGGAAAATATCTTCCTTAACCTAATAATCCTTAACCACAATCCAAAAACCCTTAAATTTTTAGGTTATTAGATCTATACTTAACAAGATAACAATTAAAACAATATAATAACATTAAAAACAACGTAATAACAATAAAAACAACATAATTACAATAAAAACCACATAACATTAAAAAACACATAGCATTAAGAGCAATCCCAACAACATATCAACAAATAATAATGTAAAAAAAAACTTACCCGATCAAATCCATAAGACTTCGCCTGATAATCCCGTACCCTGGTGGCTAGCCGATGGAATCCATCAATAAATTCCTTGTGGCTGATAACCAAAGCCTCCAAGTCTGCAGCAGCCTCAAATTCACGTTCATATCGCCGGCGACACACACAGTAGACGTAACCAAGCACGTAATGCTGAATAGCAGCAAATATGTTGGTATAACCAAATCGGAGCAAATCCAAGCGTTGCCACAGCACGCGAACCGCCCGAGGCGCTGAATACCGCCTCGTCTTCTGCGCACCTGCATACCCAAGATGATTGAGCGTATGTAGCGCCCACTTAATCTTCAAGATGAAATAGAAGAGCTCTCTATACATCTTCAGCGATGATTCCATCACGATAATGTCAATAGGCCACTCGATTTTGTACTGCACATCAATTAGTGTGCAAGTACGCAACGGATCAGTCAAAATTGACTCCCACCCCGATCGCAGGCCAACGCGTACATACTCGTGGAGACGGGGATGGGCATCGGCGAGGACATCCTGAAGGTCGTAAGTCAGCCAGATGTCATTTCCCCAGGAGTCATTAGCTTCAATCTTGTCGAAAACGCGGCGATAAAATGGAAATATCGCATCACCAGCAAAGAGGAACACTTTGGATAAAATCGTTATATGTTCCCCGAGATGATGGTCACGGATAAAGACCTCCTTCAAGAGACGGCCACTATTGCTGTACTTCCTCCGGAGGATGTCACTGAGGGTTTCAGCGACCAAATGCGCCACCACTGGATGCGATCGCGTTCCGATTGCTTGTAGATCCGCGAACGTACTAGTAACCTCCATTTTCTCCTCCTTTGGATGGAAAACTTCCTCAAACGCGGCCATCAGGAGACAGTCAGCTGTATCGCCTGAGAAATCCAGGAAATTCAACTCGGCGGGGTATTGCCCATCAAGTGGATTAAGTAAATCGCTGATTGTTGGCACTTCAGACACCACAACCCCCTCGTCTATAGCGGATTCGGTGGCCTCCACTACCGGATCACAGATGGCGCTGTAGTCCTTCAAGTTCTGAAAGACGGCCTGCCGCCATTCGTCGTAGATGCTAAAGTGCGTCCCCTGGAGCAGGTGGAGTTTGCCCAAAAGGCTGAAGAGGCGCAATTGTCGCCCGATTGGCATCACCTCTTTTTTGATAAGCGCCACAAGAGGATCCTCGGGGTATTCGGAAGTTAGGGAGCGATGTACGCACTTGAAGTGTTCGAACACTTGTTTTTTGTCGGCTGTGGAGAGAATGCCTCCGTCGGAGGGTTGTTCTAGGACTATGTTGTCTGCTATGTCCTCGGAGCTTTTTGAAACGAAAAATGCGAGTGGGAACTCTTTTAGGGGGTCGACCAAGCGATCAGTCCGGAACCATTCTTCGATTATTCGCACGTATTTGTAGGCTGTTTCTAGGTATAATGCGAGGACTATGTCCATGTGGTTTTTCTCGGCGGCTGAGTGGAGTTGAGCGTATAGGGTGCCTATATTATGCAGGGCAAGAGAGGTTTTAAAATATCGATATCAATTGAAACAATTTCAATTTTGAAATAGACAAGAAATTTGTGAATGATCATCTATCAGACCAAATATAATATAAATATATTGATTTCGTTAAAATTTTAAAAGTATCGAAAAAGTATCGATACCATGAAACGAGTCAAAGCAATATCACAATAATCTAAAAACATGAAAGTTTCTAAAGAAAATCTAGACACCCAAAAATTGCAAAAAAAATCAATACTGTGTTACGATATATGTATCGATATTAACATAGCGATACAAATACAAGCAAAAATATCGATAATTCCATGTCCACCTATAGGTGAAAATATAACATGAGTATGCAGCTGTATTTCGTTGAAATTGAAAATTATCGAAAGAGTATCGAAACTTTAAAATGACTGATATGTTTATTCAAACTAAAAAATATTGCTACTTTTCTCGATCTCGATCCATGGGATTTTAAAATAAACTATATGTATAACAAGTATAATACCGAAAAGCATAGAGTATATCGATCTTTTCTTATCTACATTGAACTTAATATATCTCGCTTGAGTTAATTACAACTGAAAAAAGTATCGAAAGCATGATTGATACTTGTTTTTGATATTTGTTAAAAGAATATCTATAACAAATATATCTCTAAAAATCGTTAAAATATATATAATATATAAAATTTGTTAAAACTCACCAAGCAAATGAATACAACAATCGTGTGGCAACTCTTTATCATAGTCCAAAACTCCGGCGCGATGCACGCGATGCAGATATCGAACATCCTCCAGTAACTTAGCGAGCTCGGTGCCAAAGCTAATTAGTGTCACCGTTGTCTCTAAATTAACATAATGTAAAGATAAAATGAACAAAACGCGAATGCAAAGACAACATTGTATAATATAATTTTCTCTCTTGTTTCAGGTATGTATATCTACACTATGGATGACAAATTAAAGCAGGTGAATGAAACCATGCAGGAGAAACGTAAGGAATGAAAGAGAAGAGAGACAGATAAAGGAATGCACTGAGAAAGGGAGAGACAGAGTGTGAGGGAGGGAGATAGAAAAAAGGGTTTCTTACACTCTTCTTTCTATCTGAGAGTGAGAGACAGAGAAATAGAGTGAATGGCAGAGAGAAAGAAGAAAAGCATAGATGTAGAGGAATAATTTACACTCACCTTGGTGCGCAATCACCGTCTCCCATTCGCCGATGCGCGCGTACGCCGGCCGCACGATGCTCATCGCCGCCTCCGCATACCCGCGATACGTATGCGGCGCGCGCTCATCCGTCATCACGCGCCGATGGAACGCGCTCAGCTCGTGCAGCATGCGGATGTGCGGCAGGAAGGCGGAAACGAGGCTTTTAAACGCAAACTGCGAACATTGCAACATACACACGCATTTTACACAATAGTGAAACAATGTAATCGCCAGAGAGCGATGAAAGCCCTTCTAAAACACGAGCTTTTATGTTCGCTAAATGTGAGCCACCAGTGAGCCCAAAGTGCAATTTTATTCACAAGCAAACCAAGTTTTACATAAATTCTACTACAATTTCAATTCGAAACTTATAGATGTTTCAGAAATCCATAAGTTCCAAAAGTATCGATAAGTTATATTTCGATACTTTTTTGTAAATAGACGATTTCAGCGACATCTATGCGTGAAAATATAAGTTCCACAAAACTTCACTTTTCTCGCGTTACATAAAACATAAAAAAACAGAGGGCGCTCATGTAAAAATATTAAATATTTGAAGAAAAAACTTCGGAAACTTGCCATAAGATGGCACCAAACACACAACAGAACTTCGACAATTTAAAACTATAACTTTAAGTTACTAGCTTTAATCCTAACCTATAAAAATCTCAAGAAGCCCATGAATGAGGTTAAACTGTTTCACTTCAACTAATCACCAAAGAACGTCATCTACAGAAAACAACAATGTCTTGATGCCTTGTAGCTAACGAACGACGTCTTTGTCAACTATTATTATGTACTTAAACTTGTTCTCAAACTTGTTACTTGCTCACAGTGCCACATTTGAACTCCCTGGAGCATTTCACTTCCTCAAAACTTAACCCCCTCTTTCTTGGAGGGTGTTTATAAAAGTTACAACCGCAAAAGTGGTTAAACTTGCCAAAAGCTATCAGACTTATTTTGTTGTTTTCTCGGCTTGGGATGATACGAGTGAGAGAGCAAGAGCAAATGAAAGAGATGAAACAAAAGTTTTGTACTCACCGGACGTAGACTAGGAATCGTCACCGCATCATTGATCATGAGTTCATCGCCGATCCACGAGAACACGACGGAGCTGTGTGGCGCTACCAATTGCCAGATGACTTCGCGCAACACCTTGTATTCGCTAAGCAGCACGTTAATAGGGCCGCCAAGCAAACCGTGGCTTTCTTTTGCTAAAAACTCCTCCCTTAATTTCATAAAATATATTAATACACATAGATAACATTATTAAACACAGATAATATTACTAAACATAGATAATATTAATAAACAAAATAAACAGTGATTTCGAATAAGGGTGGCAAAAATTAAAGATTTAAAAGTATTGTTATATTTTTGGTATTGAAAGTTTCGAGGAAAACGCTTTTAGCGTTATCTAATAACAGCATTAAAAAGGTCAGGGCTTCATGTTTTAACTGAGCGCCATCTGTTTTCTAAATGAAAATATTTAAGAGCTTATTTTACCTATGTTATCACTTACATATGTATCATTGTATCAAAATCATTTTTGACATCCCCCGTTTTGAGGTTTGTTGTAATAATCATTGATAGAGTCAACTGTGAATAATCATTGAATATCAACCGACTATAATCAAGTAACACCAGATATCTATAATATAACCAGGTTATGTGATATAACCTGTCAACTGTCAATGATCATTATCATAAACTTAACTATCAACAATAGATACTTTGATAAATATCGATAATTCAGTTCGATACTTATACATATGTCGGTAAATATCGTTAATTCAGTTTGACATTTATCGATATTTCCATAAATATCGATAATTTAGTTCGATACTTATCGATATTTCTTGTCCAGATGACGCTAAATCATTTTTTTGGTAATCCTTGTTATGAGTTTTGTTGTCAATAATCATTGATAGAAGCAGTAATTGTCAATAATCATTAAATGTCAAGTGATTATTGCCAGACAGATTGTCAATTATCATTAACATAACCTCTGAAGTATCAAATAATCACTGACATAAACTGTGCTGTCATTAAACACTGACATAACCTATCAATAAACGTTGACATATTTAAAAATTCAGACATAATCCAACACTTGCCAATTATTGTTTACTTAATCTCTAAGCTTTCGATAAAAAACAGTTGTCACCCGAGACAACCGGACAGGTTTGGTTTGCGGCCTTAGTTTGTCAATAATCATTGACATGTCATGGTATCTCTAAATAATCGTTGACAAAACATGGCAACTATCAAAAATTATTGACAAAACATGGCAACTATCAATAATCATTGACATAACCTATCAATAATGATCGACATAACCTGACAGCTGTCAATAATCAGCCATACCTTGTTAAAACAATCAATAACCAAGTACTTAACCTGTTAAAAATCATTAACATAACCTGTTGGCCCCTCAAAAATGAAAAATAAAACTATATTCTTTTCTACTCACCAAGAAATAGCGATTTTAGCTTCAGGATCGTCACTCTTCGGTAAATCTCGTAACTTTTTCGAATTAAACCAGCCACTTTGACACTTTCCACCTAGCATTGCAATGCATGTCTCCAGAACATTATGCATTTGCTGATCTCGAACACTTGTCCCAGGGGTTGTTGAAACATTCAGGATGGTTTGTGACTCATTTTCATTGAAGTCATCATGAGCAGAGTGCATTAAATCATCGTCTAAATCCGAATCTTCATCCTATTTTCAAATTAACTTTCTTGACTCTCAAGTTTTTCATTAAAAAACAATAAAGTAAAGAAGGAAAAAGGAAAGAAAAAGAAGAAACCAATAAAAAGGAAAAGAAAAATAACTTACTGAGAGGAATAGAAACAAAAGGGATAAAGAAACAATATAGAAAATACAAGAAAAAGAAACAATAAGAGAAATACAAGAAAAAGAACAGACAAACGAAAAATTACTTACAGTTTCCTCAAAATTAGGCTTCCACACTTCAATACCCTCCATTAAATAAGTACCCCAGTCGATCTCTTCCTGTTCAGGCTCCTCCACATCAATTTTAAGACCCTCTGGCAATGAAGCCAAATAACCCGTAGGAGAACGTGACATAGCGAAAAGAAACTCCATCACAGCAACCCTAAAAAACAGCACCCACTCTTAAAAATCACTCGTCACTCTTAAAAACAAACAACATACTTATCCTTCACCTCCTTCTGACTGCAATTCACACCCATATATTTTGCATAAACTTTTTTGAAAGTTTTCGCCTCAGGTAAATACCCATGAAACGTGAATTTCTCAGCAAGTCCCTCAACTTTCTTGTCGATCGCATCTTTCGAGTAGCCAAACGCGAAATCCACACCTCGTAAAGTCTTCACGAAATAACGATGTATGTGATTGAAGATATCAGTACCTTCCTGCAATTAAAATTAACATTTAAATTCGAATATTTAACTTTTTCAAATTCAAGGAAGGGTAAACAAATTTTGTTTTTGAAACAACTCACCTTAAAATTGGTTTGCTTCACAATCAAAGCTCTGATGTTCGGCTCTATTGATGGATCGTTTCGATACGCCATTATGCGATAATGTTACAGCCAATTGGGGCTGTAATTCGTTGTTTATTGTCGATTAACCGGTGTATTTTGATTTGAATTCTTCTGTATTTTTGAGGTGTGATCGTTGACGGTTGGCGGCTGCAGCTGATCTGACCGTGCGTTTCGGTGAGTTTCACAGGTTAGGTTCGCAGCTTAGGAAATCAATAACTGCACTAGTTCGGCTTTCTGCTTCCAGATAGCGCCACATGTATTATATTGAAACAATGTTTAGTTTTATTTATTGTTTCGTCTTTGTTATTAACTATGCAACTTTTAAAAATTATTGCTAATATTGTTAATTTCAAAAAATTATTATGAATAATTATATTTTAAACAGCAGACATTTTTATTACAAAATTGTTATTAATTCTTCAAGCTTCAAATTTTTAAAAGTTGCATTGTTGCCAAAATAATAAATTAAGACATTATTACTTCTTAAATTAACTAATACGCTTATATTAGAAATATTTAAGAAACAATAGTTATAGAATAATAGCACTAGTTAGAGAAAAATATCTGGAGATGAGATTTTAGGGTTTCATCTTTTAACTAATAGATGTCGCTAGTAGTTTCAAAAAAGTTTTAAAAAGTTTGCAACATGCCGCAAAAATTGTTTTAGCCGCATGTTCTCGCTTTTTTCTTGGCGATTTTCTCACGATTGTTAGCTTCTGGTGGCGGCTAAATATAGTTTCGGTGTATAGTTGTGTAGTTTCAATATTTTGCGTGCGGATTGGTAGACTTTGGGTTTGTTTTTCTCTGGCGTTGTTGCAGTTGAGCATGCAGAAGCGCGACGTGGTGCTGACGGCCGTCTTCTCGTCGCTGGCGGCCCTCATCCTCATCACAGGTATCAGTGCCGCCTGTTACTTCTTCCACAAGCGCCGCAGGAAGCGCGACCTGCACGACGACGACGAGCTCGACGAGGGCGGCTGCGAGGGCGGCAGTGGCGTCGGCATGAATCGCGCCGAGGCCTCCGACAAGAAGTCGCGGCTCAACGGCTTCCTCAGCCTAAAGACGCCGCTGATTTCGACGAAGACTCTTGGGTGAGTGGTTTTTAAAAGTTTTTCTTTGATTTAAAGTTTAAAACCACTTTAAAAAAAGTCCAAACTCCAACAAAAAAAGTGGTTTTGGGATGGATAATGAAGAAATTATTTAATTTTTATTGAAGAAATTGAATAACCGATTGGAAAACATGTAATATTTAGTTATTTTTGAATTTTGTATGTTTTTGTTGAAACTTTGTACAATTTCTTTTATACATTCATGAAGTAACTATAAAAATTTCCTTTTAGGCATAATAGAAATTTTAATCAATCAATTAATATCGAAAATTGATATATTTTTGTCGATAAAGGACCTGTTAAGCTTTCTTTTTCAATTTCAAGTTTCAATAATGTTTTTAATATATGAGAAAGTAGTTTAAAAAAAAAAATTGCAGTTGATTTATTAACATTGGCAGATTCTGCTATCGATTAGCCATAATTATTAATCACTTTGGGTGAGTTGACAAAATTAAATAATAAAACCAGAAGATGCACACTCTTTTTGAGCAGTTGCCATTATAAATTTGACGATAGAAGACTGTTGATGTCGATGTTGAAGTTGACGGCATGGCTGGCTCCAGCGTGCTCCAGCTCTCTCCTTGCATGTGGGTGGCGGCTCGCTGCTGCCTCCAACCGACCGACCGTCCGACCACCTCCTGGTAGCTCTGGTCGATCAATACACGCGACGCGAAGCCGCGGATAATCAAGAAGAAACAAAAACGAGAATGTAAAATACGTTTTTCCACTCTCAAAAAGTTTTCCCTTACTTTATCTAAAAACAAGAAGAGAAAAAAATGAATAAACAAAAACTATTCACTATTTCAACCTTCATTTATGATATTTTACTGTCAATTAAAACGTGGAAAATGTGAAAATTAATCGAATTAAAATTATTTACAACTTGAATTATAATTACATGAATTTTCATTTTCTCAACTTCAACGGTATATAACAGGATTTTTAAACTATTAATTGAAATAGCTTCTATAACATTTAATGTTAAATTTCATTGTGAATCGATTGGTGAATGAATGATGTTCGTACGAAGAAGGTATATATAAACAAAAGTGAAATCTTTAAGAGAAGTCATTTCAAGTCATTTTTCTGAGAGCGAAAATGTCGCTGTTATTAAACTAAACTTTAATCAGTTATAACATCATTTGTATGTACTTAAATAAAAAGCTATTCAAACAGCTTATAGCAAATTTCACGCGGAATCGAATGGTATACGATTCATACTACAAGCAATAGAGGAAATATCAAAAAAACTTGCAATTTCCCAGAAAATTAATTTCTCTTATTGTGAGATCGACGATGATTTTTAGGCTCAACTTTAGCGGCACTTAAAATGATTTCTAAACAATTAAACGAAAAGGCTGCTGCAACAGTTAATGGTGAATTTCATTGTAAATCGATTGTTCAATAAATGGTGTTCGTACGAAGAAGGTATATGTGTACAATAGTGATATCTTTAAGAGAAGTCATTTTTCTGAGTACGAAGAGTCGTCGTTATTAGACCCAACTTTAATCAGTTATTCTATCGTTTGTATATAATTAAACAAAAAGCTATTCGGACAGGTTGTAGACAGTTTCACGCGGAATCGAATGGTATATGATTCATAATACAAAGAATAGAAGAAATATCAAAAAATAAACTTGCAATATTCCAGAAAATTAATTTCTGTCATTGTGAGATCGACGATGTTGTCCTTTTTAGGCTCCACTTCAACGGTACTTAAAATGATTTCTAAACTATTAAACGAAAAAGCTGCTGCAACACCTAATGGTGAATTTCATTGTAAATCGATTGTTCAATAAATGGTGTTCGTACGAAGAAGGTATATATGTACAAAAGTGATATCTTTAAGAGAAGTCATTTCAAGTTATTTTTCTGAGTACGAAGAGTCGTCGTTATTAGACCCAACTTTAATCAGTTATTCTATCGTTTGTATATAATTAAACAAAAAGCTATTCGGACAGGTTGTAGACAGTTTCACGCGGAATCGAATGGTATATGTTTCATAATACAAAGAATAGGGGAAATATCAAAAAATAAACTTGCAATATTCCAGAAAATTAATTTCTCTCATTGTGAGATCGACGATGTTGTCCTTTTTAGGCTCCACTTCACCGGTACTTAAAATGATTTCTAAATAATTAAACGAAAAAGCTGCTGCAACAACTAATGGTGAATTTCATTGTGAATCAATTGGTCGACGAATTGTGATGGTACGAAAAAGGTATATATGCTCAAAAGTGAAATCTTTAAGAGGAGTAATTTCGAGTCATTTTTCTGAGAGCGAAATTAGATTTTCTTCTGAAATTTAATTAATATCTATTCCAAAGTGCATTAGCCGTTAACTTTGATGTGCCGTGTCGTGCAGTGATATTACCTTGCCAAACACGAAGTTCCCAACTTCTCTCAATTCTCTTAAAAGCAAATTTGTGGTATATTAATAGCCGCGTCGACGTATTTCGTTGCAATACCGCCCAGAGAGGAGACCCACACTGGACTAACAACATTATTACGTCAACATTACGTACGAGTAAAGCACAAAGGCAAAGTAAAACAGAGTAAACTGGTATGTAAACACCACGCCACAAACGTTTTCCTTTAATTAAAGACTTGGTCTCGTTCACGTGAAATATATCTATCTATATAATTAATATATTGAAACATGAATGTAAACGAAACGTCAATATAAACATCAACTATATATACTTTGAATCATCGGAATTGGGCTGCGAACATTTTGTTAAGAGATGTTTACATTCTCAAACGCAATACTACCATCATATTGTCATGAAGTATGACTGCAGCGACATATCAGTATGAACAAATAATCATCAGTAGGTAATTTTTAGGATGTTAATCACGAATTGCATTAATTAGAAAGGGAAAATGATGAATGCCCCCGACCGGACATGACAATGTCTCCGACAGGTGTAGTTGGTAACACACCGTACATAACATCGCAGGTTTAAGACCTGCCGGAGGCATTTATCCTTAAAATTGGAAAATATATGTTAGAAGAGTTTAATAATTTAAATATTCGTGGCACTACTAGCGAGAAAAATCCAACCAACTCGACCAATAACCCCGGAGCTCAGAATTACACAAAAGACAGGGCCATATAGGCTGCTAAACTTACAAGGAGAGTGTTCCAATTGTCCTCAAAATTGTCCAACCAAATTGAATGAAACTTTTTGTACGTGAAGTACATATATAGCAATAACTTGTGTTAACGGGATTTTATGACGTTTTGAGCCGTTTGTTCAAAAATAATTTTCAAAGTTTGCCACAAATGAAGCATGCTATATATTGCTTTAACAGCACGTTCAGTTGTATCGCTTACGTGGCGTAATCGCTAGAGTGCTTGCCTTCTGATCCAAGGTTCGCGGGTTCTAGTTTTGCCTGCGAACTTTTCTTCCTTTTCAAATTATATATTTAACAAATAATAATATAATCATAAATAACACACTAATAACACAGAATTAAATGCTGGTAATGCTAGTTGCTACGTTGCTTTTATTGCTAATTAATGGCATTAATAGCCAATTGGGAAGTTTGGAAAAAGTTCGTGCAACATTCTGCCCATTCGCGCTTTCTTGTAAGATTGGGGCGGTGGCGCCGGCGTGAAGGGAATTCAAAAGACAAAATGATTACTGAGAAAGTTTTTTGCAACTTTTTACGGTTTTATATAATTTCGGATAAATTATATTAAGTCGAATTTCATAGAATTTTGAAATTGTAATGTAATATTCATCAACATTAATCTTTTGGTAAAGTAAACGTAAGGAAACTTAACCTAACCTAACTCAAATTTCATCTAATTATGTTTAACCTATTCTAGCTTTATTTAAAACTGTTGAAAATTTCCCAAAGAGGATTTTAAAGAACAACAGTGAAAGTGAGAATATATTTGGAAACAAATGCAAGGTTGTGTATGTTCACTAAGAGACAAGATATATGTTTTACGTCGAGTTGGAGGCTGAAAGGCTTCTTTTTCGATTTGTAGAACATTGCACGCAAGCAATAGCTCCTTTCCAATTTTATTTCTTCTGCGTAGTGCTTTATGTCCTTCTGGTGGGCACATTTTACCGCTGTAAAGACGGCGAAGTCATTCATATACAGTATGTTACAAGCAGTGACCAGGCCTGAACATGCTTGGCATTATGCTTTGTAAAAGGCGAATACCATATGTTGTTATTCATATATAGTATATTACAATATGTTCTGAGTCCGCTAGACCACCGGTGCACAATGGCCAAATATATTCTTTAATTATTTTCGTTATATTTTGTCAAGGTAGGCTTTGGAATATACTCTGTAATTATTTACGTTATGTTTGGTCAAGGTAGGCTTTGGCCGTTGTTTTGAAACAACTAGATGAAAGCCGTGAAATATAGAGAGAAGGCGGTTGTGTAAATTTCAAAGAAACGTTTTGTAAACCTGAATTATCGTTTCTGAATTTAGGTAAGAATATAATCTATAACATGTAAACTTCTTACTTTATAAAATAAACTGTATTTTAGCAATATAAATTAGTTTACATTACAAATAAAAAACCTGGTTCTTGAAGGACTTGATGCGCTTGGAAAGATCCACTTCCCGGATACATCGTGCTTCAGGAATCAGATAGAATGAGTATACAATCGGAAGTAGCGGCGAGAGTGGCTAGGTATGAGAGTCAAGTGGCACGAATGACGGATGATAGATGGGTTAAGCATGTGTGGATATGGTGTGTTAGACGAGGGAAAAGTCAGTGGAGGGAAAATAGAAGAATGGTATACGAGGCTGTAGGTATGTCCCTAGAGCTAGTGGAGAAATATCTGGAGGACGGGGAAATGGTGGAACAGATGGTTAGGGTGATAGGACTAGATGTAGAAAACCAGATAAGACAGGCTAAAATAAATAGCAATTCATATACACCCGACTATAAACGAGTCCAGGTTATAGGAAGAAGACCAGTTTATTCTGGGAACATGGCGCTAAGCAAGGCCGACAAAGAACGTATAACACGAGCGAGGTGCGGATCAGAAGAGAAGGATAAGAAAGAATGGATGAATGAAGAATATATCAGGTGTGGATTATGCATGGCTGGAAGGGATACATTGGAGCATGTGATTAAGGAATGCATCGGATTAAATGAAGGATATTTGCGACAGTTAAGAATGGAAGAGGATTGTGTGGGAAAATTATTATCTGAGGGAGGGGAAGGGGTGGCGATCATTGCGAGGATTATAGAAAAGAAGTTGGGTAGGGATTGCTTGGAGACGGGTTAAGGTTGGTACTTTTTGTTGAATTTAATATTCTACTCTCGGGTATCGCTACCTCATGTGTGCTGATCATATTGTATAGGGGTGATCAATCCCTATGTTCTTCATTTCTTACTTAAGTTATTATCGTGTTAAAGCTTTCCATTCGTGTTTTTTTTACTTTTCTTTTCCAATTAGTTATTCCCATCGCTTGAACGTCTTTTTCCACCTCGCTTAACCATGCAGACTTGGGTCTACCTCTTCTTCGTCTACTGGTGGCTCGCCATTCCATTATTTGTTTGACAGTTTCGGTGTCATTTTTCCTTCATATGTGACCAAGCCATCTTATCCTTTGATATTTTATTCTTTTAATAATTGTGTCTTCATTTAGTTCTTCCTCCACTTCTTTATTTGTCTTTCTTCTTTTTATCCCATTTGTGGTTATTGGTCTAGTTATATATCGTACTATTTTTCATTCAAGTCTACTTATTTTTTTTTGTGTGAATTGTACATTTACATGTTTGAATTTTTATGTTGGCAAAACTTATGAGTTGGGTGCACTGCATTTCTTAGGTAAGGCTGGAACGAAAGACGGGCAGCTGTGCGCTGCAGGAAGGTTTTCTGAGGGGACTCGCTTTCTCTCGTATCGATCCGCAGAGAAGATAGTTGTGCCAATAAACGTATAAAAACACCACCCGGTTTTCCCATTTATTTCTTGAGAGTCAATTTCAGTCGCGCGACTGTAAAAGCGAAACGCGAAATTCGGGATGATTATCCCGGCTGCCCAACAGTCGGATAGTGTGAAAATTTCAGAAAGAGTGAGATGAGGCATATGAGAAAAGAGGTCGGAAAACACTGATCTTTACAGAAAATTCTCAGGTCGCCTGTCACTCCTTAAAATAAACTATAAACAAAAAACTAACTATCCACTCAACTATCTTTTCTATTTGACTGTCAGTAAACGTTGTACATTTCCTACTACATTACCTAAGACAAATCGTCTTAAATGTCTTGATGTCTTCTTGAAGTGTTCGAAATGTCAAAGTGTCAAAGTTTAAGAGTATAAGAGTGTAAGGATGTACTCGTATTCGTACGACTGTGCAGATGTTGACGGCCGGGTCGTAAACACGCTCGCCGTTATGTTATAACTGCACGCACTGGTGATGGTGGTGGAGGCGACAAAAGCTTACGTAATAATATTATGTCGACGCGCTCGAGGTCCTTCAATACGACCGCCACCAGTGCCGCCTTCGGTGTCGTCTTCGTTGCCGTCTCCACTACCGCCTCCACCTTCTCTCAAGCTCTCGCTAGCTGCTTCAAATGAATTGTAACAGATTGTCACTGGCTGCTGCGCAATAACTGCCGTTACGTAGCATCCCGGAAACAGGAGGAAAAACAGAACCTAGAAGATATTACATTGCATCAGTGTAATGTGTTTATTGCCAAATGAATTGCCATGTTTTACTGATTGATTATCGATTATTCTGAACATTTATATTATCTTACTTTATATTTAGTAAAAAATAATTAGTAACAATAACGCTTAAAACGTAATATAATTGCCAGGGTGTTAAAATTTTAAATTTTAAAGTATCGAATGAAAGTTTAGATATTATCAACATTCGCCGAGACTAAACATCGAGAATGCTGACACGTCAAAATCGATACGGCGCGATCGGGACGTACGTGATTCGCAGCAAACAAAAGAGGATCGCGTCACCATTTTCACTTGCTACGTATAGTTGACATTTCGTCACCATCTTCAGTCAGTCAAACCTGGACTCCGGCCATGGCAGCCGTCATCACCGGCGAAACCATCATCTGTAGCCAGTCGTCTTCACCTGGAGCGCATCACCACTAACAGTCAGTCAATCCTGGACTCCGACCACGGCAGCCGTCATCACTTGCGACACCAACTTCAGCAGCCAGCCGTCTTCACTTGGAGGCTATATCCAACAACGAATCCACCGTCACCTTCACTCAATCACTCAGTCAGTCCGAGGCAGTTCGACATCGAAGTCCACCGACAGCGAGCCCGACACCAGCTGCCGCCGCCACCAGAGAGTCTTCACCGTGTCCCTCACCGGCCGTCTCCACCGACTACTCCGTAGCCAGCAGCCGCTACCAGTGATTTCGCTACCGGCCTTCGTCATCTTCGTCATAGGGTTATATGTTGGGTCTACATAATTGTAAATTCCTTCCATTTCTTTCGGTTCCTGGCCATTTCTTTCGCTGTTGTTGTTGTTATCCCTCTGTGATGTAGTATTCTTTCAATCTCCTCGTCCCAAGTTCTTCTGAGCCTACCGCGTCTTCTTTTTCCCTGGATTCTTGCCTTCCATATTTCCCTTGTTTGCCTGTCCTTGTGCATTCGGTGCAAATGCCCCCACCAGTCTGATTGTCTTTCATCGATGTACTCTTCTGTACTCTTTATTTGTAGTTCTTGCCTAATAATTGTGCTTCTGATTTTGTCTATTTTCGTGACCCCGCAGCTTCATCTAAGATATGTCATCTCTACTCCTCGCAGCTGACTTTTTTGCCTTTCATTTAGAATCCAGGTTTCACTACCGAATATTAGTACCGACCTATATATGGCTTTGTATGCAATTGCGTATGCGACTATCAAGTTATTAAATCTATATA
Source organism: Mimaenictus wilsoni (assembly GCA_027575185.1). Classification (NCBI taxonomy): domain Eukaryota; kingdom Metazoa; phylum Arthropoda; class Insecta; order Coleoptera; family Staphylinidae; genus Mimaenictus; species Mimaenictus wilsoni. Next base: position 18,528 of record JAODAC010008577.1, read on the forward strand.
TTTCCGTCGAACAGGAATGTGCACAAGGGGTACTGGAAGCCTAAGTAGAGGAGTTCTAGCTCAAATTTACGTGTAATTTTAGATGGGCTAAAAATTGCCCAAAAGTGGTGGGGGTAAAAAAAGTAGTCAATGAGAATCAAGTATTTTCCGAACATTACCGAAGTGCCGCGAGATTTGAATTTGACGGGTCGCCATTTAAATTAGAATTCTGAGACAACCAACAAAATATTTGAGACAACCAACAAAATATTCGAGACAGCCAACAAAATGTTAGCCAAACAAGGGGAGTTCTAGACCAAGGCATGGGCGGGGGCGGGGGCTAGAGCCTATGCGGGGGCGGGGGCCCAAGCTCAGGCTATATAGTTATATAGTTATTGTTGCTTTATTATGCCAATCGATCTTAACCCTGTCCGTCACGCTAGTTGCCAAGCGAATCCCCAATTTTAACAAGGTTCAGGCGAAGGTATCCTGGTCAATAGTCAATTCTCAACGCGGGATACCCACACACACACACGCACACCCGCAGCATGGCAATTGGTGGAGGCGCCGGATATGTGTGTGGGTATCCCGCGTTGAGGATTTACTATTGACCCGCAGCGTGACAATACTCTCATTTTGGTTTCTCTATTTACTTCCATTTTTCTAATACGTATTTACTCAGTGTGTAGTTTTGATTCCCTGAATCAGGCAGTGTTACTTTTAGGTACTTATAATGATTTACCTGTGCTATTTCGGTGTTCGCTAAACAAATTTATATTGTATGAAAATACTAATCAGTAGAGCAAGTATTGAAAATGTTCATAGCGCCATCTATTAATAACTTCTCAAAACATTCATAACTTTATTAATTTTCATCTAGTATTAGCATAAAAAAAAAGAAAATTGACTCCTTGTTGACAATGATGAACATCATCACCATTTGTCGATACAGAAATAGATACTTTATATCAGATGTCAATGTGTATCAACAACTAGAACAAGCACTTGCTAATTAAAACCAATGCGTATTTGTTTCTCCCCATGCCCATACATACATATGAGCATACATACATACATACATTCATACATACCCTCGATAATGTTGTATATGCATATGGTGTGAGTTTATATAGCATTTTCAAGCACAAAATAAGCTTTCCACTGCTTTCAACGACTAGGAAGAACTACACTCATCTACTCGATTGCTTGTCCATAGAATACACTCGTATATATACGTGCAATTGACAAATCCGAAGTGGATGATGGAACACGTTCTGTTTTCAAGCATCCTATGGGAGCCGAAGAGGAGTACGAGCGGGAGCAAGAGGTGATACGATATAATTCATGCCAATCGGCGGAAATATTCCCCTGCGTCATTCCCCCACACTCGTTTACCTTCAATTGGCAACCCAACTACCCTTTGCGCTCACGTCCAGTACACGCAAGTACATGCCAGCAGGCGAACAATGCCTGTTTTGTTTCCGTTTCCATCAATGTGATGTATGCAAATCGCCTTGGTGAAGGAGTTTCATCTCCACGATTGGGAATAACTGATTTAGTTAAGGTTGATATAGGCAACTTATTGTATACTAGTGTTCGATGGGTTGTCTATAGTGGTCCTCTTAAGAAATTTACTTTTAATAACTTAACCCACCTTAGTTTGGTCTCATCCTTCGTTTGTTTAAATAATAGACATCTTAAGCTTGTGATAAGCGGAGAAAAGATGAGATAAGGCGGAATAATACGAGATAAGATAAGATAAGATAATATGAGATAAGATCAGATAAGATGATATAAGATGAGATAATATAATATAAGATGAGATAAGTTGATATAAGATGATATAAGATGAGATAAGATGAGATAGGGTGATAAAAGATGAGATAAGATTAGATAAGATTAGATAAGATTGGATAATATTAGATAAGATGAAATAAGATGAAATAAGATGAAATAAGATGAGATAAGATGAGATAAGATGAGATAAGATGAGATAAGATGAGATAAGATGAGATAAGATGAGATAAGAT
>JAODAC010008588.1:0-27986 GCA_027575185.1 Mimaenictus wilsoni
AACGCCAGGCATTCATCTACCCATCGTGTCTCGTGTCTCCTCGTAATCTCACACGTATACACATACGAGACTCGAACCGTATAGTCACACGAAGTGACAGCGTCAAAGAATTTATTTATAAGTTTAATAAGTTTAATTCAAGTTTAATTCTCAAACATTCAACATTGGCATATAATTCATAAAATTAGGTAGAATTCGCAGATCGTAAACGCATAAAACCCTCCACGCCCGGTCACTCTTCTGGCGCATGCCGCGTGGTCAGACGTGCACAACAATGGATTAGACAACAATAGGTTCACTGCTTTGTCAGTAATATAGGTTGCACATCTAATACGATTCTCGGCAGAAGTACCATGCTTTTCTGTACGCGTTACCAAAAACACCCTGTACGCTAGGGGCCCTAAAAGTATAGAGCCTTATAGTGCGGTTTCACGCTTTATTACCTAAACCTAGTTTAGACAAAATGATCTCTGGCGATCCGCCACTTGTCCACGACTGTAGACCACCCGTCAGCTAGCTGGTGCGTGTCGCTTTCATTCACAAGATTTATTGCCCTCGGTCGGACTCGTCTCGCCCGAGACATAATTATGCGTCTAACGGCTGAGTTTTCAAAATCTTTGGCGTCCATCGTTACTAATCTATTGAAATTAGTTGAACTAGAAATTGTCAGGCCAAAAATGGGCATCTGGCTCCAGACACCGGATACCTTTTCCTTTATGCCCTTTTTTATTGCCTATTAGCCTCGCCATTTTCAACGCATTGAATTTTGACGAGGTATTCACTTCTAATTCCGAACTACCCTACCGTAGAGTAGTCAAAGTAGGTGTAATATTTACATGATATTCACCGTCAAACACTGGGAACTTCCATAGCTCTAAACTAAACTTTTAATATGCCAATCACGCATTTTAAAATATTTACACTTCTAAACATAATCCATGGGTCATCTCATAATCCCATTTCACATTTCAAATGACCCACTTTAAACAGAATTTGAGGACCTACACCCACACGTAGTTGTTGTTATTTGCGATGCGCATTTCGGATGCAAAGTATCCATCTTCAGGCATATGCGGCATATTGAGTATATACGTGAAGATGGATGCTTTGCATCCGAAATACGCATCGCTAATAACAACAACTACGTGTGGGTGCGGGTCCTCAAATTCTGTTCAATCAGACCGTCAGTGCAATATGTGTAATTGACCCACTTTCGTTTAGGAGTATATCCCAGAAACTACTATCAATTCTTGTAAGTCTTTAGCAGGGTGTCTGTCATAGATTCCGAGCTGAAAACAAGCGACGAAGTAATTATTAATGTCAGGCTAAGAATATCTTTCCAACTTGCAACAACAATTGGACTTTGTGCTTGAAAGTAACATAAACAACGAATATAAATATGGAGGATAATATAATTGTCAAGGATGGCTGAAAAAAGTAGATATATGAAGACAACGTTGCAGTGTAGAAACACTTCATTATACTAAGAAAGTCAGTTTTATCAGCGTTGAAACAGGCACCGTGTGCCCCCAACGTCAACAATTAATAACTCCGTTTTAATGATCTGCGCACAAGGCGCACAAACGACAACCAAACAATAGTCGGTTTGTTTTCCACGGGCGGACAAATATACCGTTCAACAAACGCAGTTAAATATTTAATGTGCAGTTTACTCAAAAGCGCGCCGGCGCGTCTCTGTTGCGTTTTTAATGGACTGACGCAGGAAAACATGCATAGAAATTGACATGTTTAACAGTGCACTAAAGATGTTGAAATTTTAAATATGACGTCACTACCTGCCCTACTCGTAGTGCGTATTTCTTTCGCGTTTTACTTGGGCCACGTGAGAATTGGTATAAAACACGGAACGAAATGCCATTGCCGCCGTCGACCAAAGCGAACGCGACGAGGGCAACTTTTTCGCTTGCTTATTCTTCACCGCCGCCGTCACTGGGCCCGCCTTCCACTTTTTTTTCGGGCTTCATTTTATCGCTTTCATACAATGGCCCGAGAACGCTTTTCTCACATAATTTATTACCGCGCGAGAGCACTAGGGGCGCGGCGCGTTGGCGGCGAAATCTCGGAAAGATTCACTTTTGCCGTTGTGCCTGCTAGTAGTTCTTGTTAAAATATGAACAGTTTGTGACAATGCAACATGTACAAATTTAAAGTATACGGGAGTTTAACAAATTATCCTTGTAGTAAGTACATGGATTCTTCAGAGGAGGAAACAGAACAACAAAAATGATCGAGCTGGCTTATTTCATACCTATAATAGTACAAGTTCATCAATAGCTGAAAAAAGTAATTGAACGACAACACATGCTTCAGAGATTCCTCTATACCTGAAACGAGAAATCAAAGGGTATCACATCCTTCAGAGGAATCAGAACCGGTAGAAAATTCTGAACAGACAAATTGTATGCCTAAGTAATAAGTCGTTTCATAGATAGAACGACAAGTGCTTGGGTGGAAGTTCCAAGCAATGCTCGATCTGGATGATCTTCGTACATAAAAAGTGCCCATCAAAAGTGCGAGAAAGAAAGTGAAGGGTAATACATGTTCTCAGAGGAATTAAAAAACACCTAAAATACTCGTGCTGACCTATTATATTTCTGAAATCATGCGAGTAGTCCCACAATGGCTGCGTTAAGTAATTGAACGGCAACACATGCTTCCTTGAAAAATTACTCAACACGTCAATTGTAATGACATTACATTAACACGAAAACTTCAAGGCTCGCAAATATATGTTGAAACTGGTAGGGGGACCCCAAAATGTGTATTTAAGAAAAGGAGGCGTTTCTTTAAATAGTTTGGTAACCCCTGTCGTAAAAGACGTTGAGTATGTTTATTTCTCGAGAAATAAACGCCAAGAGCATACACACGGCACATATTGGCTCATATTTGTGAATTCGATCTGATATGGTAGTTGATGATCACTAAAGCGCGTTTAATGTGCAGGTTTCCATTAGAACTATTCGTCGCTCGAAAGGCTCTCACAGCTAGTTATTGTTAATCTAATTCCCATGGACGTACATTACAATAATTTCGATATATTTCTTATAATTATAAAATACTGCTCGGATAGCTTAGTGGGTGACACCACGCCGGCGAACGAGGTTCGAGTCATTGAGGTGGGCACCTCTTTGGGTGTAAATTATTCTCACACATACACACATGTTACAAACTCACAAACTCACATATCCAACAAAACATTCTACACAACTCTACATCTACACCCTCAACTCTACACACAACAAACTCAAGCATTCATCTCTGCAATATAGCATGTAACAGAACACACAACAATATAACAAGAACACAATTTTCAACAACACAAAAACATATAATAACAAAGATAAAATCTGTAAAACAAATATATGTAAATACCAGTCTGAAATACCTCAATAGTCGATAGATTCTAAGAAATATATTTTATTATTAATAAAATATCCTTTTTGTAATATATTCTGTTTTTCGGTTGTATAGCGTTTTTAACGCCTGCAGGCCCATAGCACTACTCCTTATTCAGGTCTTGGGAAAGTGTGGAGTGCGAGATCGTATATATACCGATACCGGGAATCGAACCCGGGACCTCTGCGTTACTACGCTAGTGCGTAACCACGACGCCACGCACTCCAAATTCCTGTGTAACTCTGTTACATATTTACTTCCGTACGTACCACGGGCGTTACAAATGAATAATATATATATTTAAAAAAACCTGCTGTTCAATCTGTATGTTAGTGAATTAGAGAGCGTGCTAAGAATGGGTCAGGATGGAGGTATAGGTAAGAATAAGGTGTGAATGCTGGCGTATGCGAACGATATTGTATTGGTGGCTCGAGATAGTGTGGGCTTAAAGGCTATGTTAGCGAGGTATGAACGGTTTATGGATAAGCGAGATCTGATAGTGAATGGGGAAAAAAACCAAATGAATGGAGTTTCGTAAACCGGGTGGAAGGAGCAGACCAGTGAATCTGAAATGGAAGGGAAAGGTGCTTGAGAAAGTCGAGGTATTTAAGTACATCGGCTTTCAGTTTAGGTATACTGGCGTTTGGAAGGAGCATATAAGGTGAGCGCACGGGAGAGCCAGGTGTGCATGGGGGAGAGTAAGGGATAAATGGAGGAAGTTGTGGGGTGGGAACTGGAATATTGCTGTGAGAATGTGGAATGCATGCGTGAGGCCCATTCTGATGTATGGGGTAGAAGTATGGGGACTAGATGAATGGGAGGAGTTAGAGCGGGAGCAGGTCTGGTTCCTGTAGAGCTGGATGGGGTTGGAGAAATTGACTCCAGCGTACGTGGTTCTACAGGAAAAGGGCAGAATGAGCATGAAATAGGAAGCAGTTGCAAGAGTGGTGAGATACGAGGAAAGATTGGCGCGAATGAGGAATGAAAGGTTAGGTAGGAAGGTTAGGAGTGATGTAGCAGCAGGGGGTGCAGTGAGTGGATGGTGAGGCGCAGGCCTGGAGGAAGCGGAAAGGGGGAGGGAGGGAAGTCGAAGAGCAGGTTAGGTAAAGATACTGGGCCGTACCTACAACCCAGGGTACGTAAGGGTGCAGGTTATCGGGAGGAGGCCCTGGTACTTTGAGGATAGGGACAGAAGCGGAAGGGAGAAGACATTGCTGGTAAGGGCTAGGTGTGGCTCAGTGGAGAGAGGCAGGAAGGTCTGGATGGGGCAGGAATACACGAAACGTGTATTTTGTTTGGCAGGGGTGGATACCTGGGAGTACCTGTTGAAGGACTGTGAAGGACTGGAAGAAGGAATGTTTAGGGTCCCAAGGAAGAGGAGGGAATATTGTCGGAAAATGGCTGGAGGAAGGGGGGGGGAAGGCTGGCTATCATCACAAAAATAGGCTTAGAAAAGAAAATGAGAAGGGCGATCCTAGGATGATAATTGTATTTTTATTGATATAGTTTATAGATGATGTATTCATTGCGATACGTTGTTATTATTTAAGTATTGAATGTTGTAAGTGTGCAATGGTTATACTGACGCTGGAATGCCAATAAAGGTTATACATACTATACTATATTAAAAATACTTTAAAGATATACTGGAACAGTCAAGAGATTGTATGCAAAAAGGGTCAGCTGACAAAAGTGGTTTAATTCCATTAATTACGGAAATGTACGATGTAAGACAACGTATAAAACACATGGTTTGGAAGGTTAAAACGTGTTTATGTAGAGAAGTTGTTTTCTGTGTATAATTACTTACATTATTTGAAATTATTGTGAAACTTTAAGCTTATAGGAACTAATTTTAAATACAAGTTGAAGTTTGAAAAGTCAAACTTGCTAAGAATAACTAAACTTTAACATAATTAAACTTTCTGCGTTTTGATACTGCAAGGGCAAAAATTTCACATTCACAAGTACATTTTAATTAGTTTAACTCAACTTTTCATTAGCAAATCCCAGATTATATGCCATTAACTTATTTACATAATTAACGACCAGCCTTAAAACATACCTTATTTCGAATGGAACTAAATATTTCTTTGATGAGTATACCTGAAAGAAAAAAATCATTAGTTTTAAGGTAATAATAATACGTATTAACATTTCCTTCGTATTTGCATCAATCTATTTAGGTAACATATATATTTTTACCTACATGATTCATAATTACAAGCACTAAGTATAGGTTATAAATATGTAACAGCCACGCTAGAGCTGGCACCACTTTAGCGCAAAAATATAAAGCCGTAAAAGGGTGGACTAAAAATACAAAATACATATTTTGATCGATATTAGTGGCACGACTCTATAAATACGCGCGAAGATTAACGTATGCTAGTAAAGCACCACCCATGTTCGGACGCGATGCATAATTAAAAACGCCATACAATATTTTACTGGCGGACAAACAAAGAAAATGACGTAAATAAAATGCGTTTGCCGCTTTCATTTCTCGTTTATGTTTTATTTGTTTGCAGACAACCGCTGCTGTTCACAGGTCAATTACTTGCATACGCGACATCTATATTTAATACGTAATTGCTTGCATAAGTTATGGTCAAGCAACTGTTTTTTATGTTACAGTTCCATGAATGGAGTAATGGCATGTTAAAGTTATGTAGGATGATTAAATGAATACATGGATGTTTAATGAGAAACGATTTCATATGTAGATTTTGTTTGTTGCTGTTGTACGTACGTTAAAGGGTATATGAACAGCTGATTAATAGTGTGGAAAGTTGAATTTATTGATATAGGCCTTATACATGGAAGGGTTTGGTTATAATAGTATAAAGAGTGGAAAATGGGAAATGAGAGGCTTGTTAAGAATGTGAGTGGTGCGTGAGAGTAGAGGAGGTAAGGAGAAGGCGTACGTACGATGCGGCGGAGAGTTGAAAAAACTAGTGCAGCGAAGAGGAAGCGAAGTTGTGAATAGGAGAAGCAGAGAAGAGGGAACAGCAGCACTTAAAACCCGAAAATCAGGGTGATTGGGCGAAGACTATGATACTTTGTGGACAATACCATAGCCATGAGCAAGAAGGTGATGGTGGCAAGGATGAGATGTCGGTCGGAGGAGTAAGGACACCAGGGGTGAATGGAGCGAAGAGGAAGGGAAGTTGAAGAATAGGAGAAGCAGTGAAGAGTGAACAGCAGCACTTAAAACCCGAAAATCAGGGTGATTGTGCGAAGACCATGATACTTTGTAGACAATACCATGGCCATGAGCAAGAAGGTGATGGTGGCAAGGATGAGATGTCGGTCGGAGGAGTAAGGACACAAGGGGTGAATGGAGCCCGAGTGCACTGGATGTGTGTTATGTGGGAAGGGAGTACCTCTGAAGGAGGGTAGGGGAGGAATGCGAATAGAGATGTGCCAGGAGGAAACAGAAAAAGCGTTGGTGTGGACCACTATACTAATAAATGTTAGAAGGAGGAAGAGAATAATATGTGAAGAAGCTTGGTAAATTGATTTGGTTCATAGTGTGTTTAATTTTCGTACTATTATTATTTTATTGTGTATTTATTATTTTTTATTATTTTCTTTTAATGTTTTAATAATAGTATTGTGAAATGGAGATACGAGTATAGACACATGTCAATAAAGGTTATAAACAGTATTAGTACAATAATCATGGGGAGTGACAGGCCTGAAATTGTGGGGGAGAGGGGTTGGATGTGAGCAGCCAATTTTAATCTATGGAGTTGAAGTACAGGGTGTATGGGACTGCCTTTGTTGGGAACCGTTGTGCGCGGTCATTGAGTAATTTCCAAGCTTTTATGAAGGTCAAAACTGCAATTGAAAGATATTTTACGACGTGCACATTTTGCGATTTGGGTGGTTTTGAAAAACGTAGCCGATCCGACGGTGAATAGTTTAGGCACGTCCGGTTACCATCTTATCTTGAACGACCTCTCGCAGATCGGTCGACTAAGCTTGCGCGTGGCGAAAAGTGCTTCGCAGATGTTTGAGCAAAGTTGTGCCTAAGGGTAGCGTTTCGTGGCACACCTCGTAGGTCTTGAGAGAGAGAGAGAGCGAGTGGTAGGCGCGCTGTGCGCTGATAGGCCGAGGGTAGGCCAGAAAAGTGGATGTACGCAGTTGGGATGTATGGTGTGGGAAGATGCGGGAGTAAATCTCAGTCGAGGTGTTGTAACATTTTTGTAAATAAAGTTAGTCACAAACCATACTTCGACGTGTCTACTTTTCTCCGCAGCGCAATCATCACTGTCAACGAACGGGTAGTTCGGGTCCTGTTAAAATAAAAGGCCTTTGGCGTTTTCGTCAAAGGTTGATATTGTCAGCAGGCAGGCTGTTCTCAACAGCCTTGAAAGAGAGAGAGCAAGGTTGGTTCCTGAAGGACCTAATCATAGTCCATAGTCCTTAGTCCATAGTCCGGAAATATGAGTGAAGCATGATAGTCCAAAGGTAGGATAATAAAATAAGAAGTGAGAATTGAAAAAAAGAAGATGGGGCAGGTTTAGATGTCGGAAGAAAGAGGAAGTTGTATGAGGCGGGCAGGTTATTGGAGACGATTCCGGTGGTGTGGCAGGTATGGGAGAATGGGGGAATCGATAAATTGGTAATGCGGGTGAGAGACCAGGAAGAGAAAGAAATTAAGTATGGTCAAATTCGTGAGAGCTCCTTGAATCCTGGATACCAGGCGATACAAACTGTGGGGAGGCAGCCAGAATACATTGCCAGCAAAGAGTAAGGATCTCAGGATAAAAATTCCCTCACTAAAGCAAGGTGTGGTTCAGAAGAGAGAGGATGGAAAGACTGGTTGGGAGAAGCAGAGGGAACCGATGTCAGGATGATGAATGTTGCGTCGAACTTAGAAAAGTGATTTTTGGTGAAAGAAACTTAGAAATTCCCAAGGAAACATCTACAAATACTATAATAATAGTATGATGTACAACGAGCATGGAATGATATTCGTTTCCTCAGTATAAGGAAACCTCGACTAAGGCTCGTGCTCATTCGAGGGAGGAAACGGCATTCCATGAATTTGTACATTATACTTTTCCTACGACTATTATGTATGAAAATAATAATGTGTAAAATTTGTTTTCAGGTACTGGCGTGTATGCTGACAAAAATTACAGGTTATAAACATGGAGAGGCAACGGCGCAACGCTCACATAACCTTTATGCATATAATTAAATAAATAATAACAAAAGTAAAACAAACAATAAATCATTTGCAAAACTATAAGTACCGCTTGCAGTTCAATATCGCCCTTCTTGTTTTCTTCGTTTTACTATGAACACATTTCCTTACTGGCTTGCTTAGAACTATCAGGACGTATAGGAACACCCGTAGAATATGTATGCCATTTCACAATCAAAATCTATACATAAATGGGTATAATATACAACAGGAGTAGAAAAATTATATAATTGTCAATCAAAATAAAGCAATGTAATATATAATTGAATAATCAGAAATTGGTTACATCTCTGCATCTATAAACAAGGACATTTTTTAAAACGGCAAAAATTACAAAGTAAATGTAGTTTCGCAAAATATTTTACTTTATCTTTTGTATATTCATTAAAAACTTCCATTTACATTTTCGATTACTAACAAATGACACAAGTTAAGCAAGTTCCTTCATTCCATTCCTTTCCACCTAGGTTAGGTTAACAGAATGTGAATAATATTAAATGACAAGTACATAATGCCTTCGATTCAGACTCATATCCTACGTATATTTCGTAAACCAATGATAGAAATGTCAATCACAATAATAAATAACTATATTTATGAGTAATTTCGGTTGGCTATAAGACCGCAGAAAGTACAATAACGCATTCAACCTGTCTCCGATTGTACACAGTCGAAACGTATTTATACACCTCATTTCCGTTTGCATGCACGCCCCACAATCCCAACCCCAACGACGCCGCCGGGTTTTCACAAATACACTGGAAAATCAAAACGCATGTGTGCGTGCGTTTCGGTGACATGTGTGCGCCCGACAACCGGAAGGAAGTTATCAAAACATACAGAACCTCATCAAACGAGCAATCTCTGCGTGATACGAGTTTTATGCGAGGTTATATTGCGCATAACCACTAGGAGGTTAAGCGCAAGTCTCAAGCCGAAACCGTCGAGCTTAAATAATAGAATTTGGCCGCTATAATGTTATCGCTTTCTAACTTTATTATAACTTTATTGCTCGCACACACTTCGACATCCAATTCTGCTGCGAAACTTACAGCTTGCGAAAAGTTTACGTTTGGGCTGAATGTTTTGAATGCCGGGGTGCGCGGAATGTGCAAACTTTCCATTCGAGTGTTTCTTTTAATTTCCCCGCCGCCAAAGCTCCAGCAACGCCATCGCTTGGCAAATGGCACTCAATTTGGTAATTTAGTACATCAATAAAGCGCAAGCATTCCGCGAGCGCTTCGTGCACGTATTTTGTGCGAACTGTTGCAGAATGGTTGAGGGAATTAAACCGTCTGAAGCGCACTGTCCAAACGCAGCCGAACGCAGCCGCTGTTGGAAAATTGTTTTTCTTTGCGTGGCGAATTGTTGCCGAATTGGACGGGGAGGGGGGTGAGGTGGAGGGCGGGAGGTGAAATGCGTTAAATAGTTTCACGAGTCGTGAAGATTGAGGAAAACTTGGCGAAGTGGCTAAGTATACAAACGCGCACCTTCCCAACTTTGGCGAATACGCTGTTATTTAAATATTTGACTGTTTGTCGATGAAATGGGAAGCGAACTATTTATTCTATGATAAGTTTGTTTTAAACTTAAACTATTAAAGTTCAAATTGGTTTTATTTTCAATCAATTTGAATGCAAATTCATTTATGCTCTAACTATTACCATATTTCGTCTTGTAGATAAACAGAAATTTTCTAGTAATAATTTGCAATAAGGAAATATTACATTTAAAAAAGTATTTTTTAGTATAAATGTACTTAAACATTTATTTTTAAATGATATTTTATGAATCGTTATAAAATATAATTGACTAAAGGAGGATTGTACGAGGGTTGTTTCCATGATTTTTAGAAATATAAAGCATTGTTTTTTAGAGAATAAGGGTTGATACTCCTCCACACCACAAACACAAGCATTTCTCCAAGGTGCACTCCTGTAACTTGTTTGTCTGGTGTTCATTCCTGATGTTCCAGCACTTTCTCACAAAAGGAGGCCACTCGCATTCCTGCTTGTTTGCAGGTCGACATCCTCAGTTGCTCAGGCGTGACTATTTCGTATGAGTTAGGTGAGAGTTGCAAGTTCCGTGTGGTCTGTATCCCAAGGTCCTGGATCCAACGTTTTAGCCACGTTGATGTTGTACCGGTCTCCCATCGTTTCTTCTACCTAGCCACTATATTTAGTACCTCTGTGTTCCTTCCAGCTTTTTTCGCACACACTTCGTTGCTCCGCCGGCTGTATTCCTGCTAATGACTCTGCAGCTCCGTGGAGACTAGGTGCCACCAGTATGCTCTGTTGGCACCCCTCACTGTGTTTCACAGCGTAGTCCTGTTGGACTTCACCACAAGTCTCTGCATTTGGGTTTTTTATTGTTATTAATTTATACATCTTGGTAAAGCTTACACTTTGTCCATTTATTATCGATTTCTTCGACTAAAAAGAAAGTTGGTGCACCGTCTTCACTACGTTGAAAAATTTATCAAAGGTAAGCTATTCAATAATGTATATATTAATAATAATAAACAATTATTTGTTACAATTTTGGGAACTTTACTTTTCGTTCAACCCTCGGACAATAATATGGACCATTCCGCGTCCATTTCCATATCGAATAAAATTTAGTTAAGGTTCTACAAGGTCTTCTATGGTGACATGCCAAATTTCACTTTGACATTTACAGGCTCCATGTAAATGTCAAAGGCCTCTCAATCATATAGGGTTTCGCAAAGAAAGGGACCTCATCATGATTCCAGTCAGAATTATCTACAAATGGCAACTTTGTTTGACATTCTAAGAGTTCTAGCCCTTAAAATAAATCTTTGTGTAAATATGCCACCTGAAAGTATTTAAACCAACAGTTCCATCTCCGATCTGTAGAACTCTCAGAATATCTAACCAAAGTTGTCACTTTTTCACTATCCTACTTAAAACCATTAATACCATTAGTTCCTCTTCTTTTGGGACCTCTAGGAAGGCAGTCAAGTAAGATATCTAACTGAACTTTGGCAAGTCACCATAAAAGAGCAACTTGAATCTACTCTGCAAATTTCATTTGATTTGCAGATGGTCAGAGAGTCCCCTTAATAGAATGACTCATTAATCATGATTTTTTATTTCGATTAATTTATCGTTTTAAATTTAAACATTATTTGATCAAAAGTAAAGAGATCCTGAATATTTTAAGATTATTTAGTTTACCCACCTACATTCGTTTCTAATCTACTTTAATATTCTATATGTATGTACCAGTTTATTCCATACATTTAATGCTTACGATCTATGTAGTGACATCGACCATGAAATAGTGAAAAAAACCTCTAAATTTCCGCTAAATACTTTTGGGAAGTCAGGGAATCCCATAGAATGTGCGACAATTGAATACAAATATACGCTGGCGCACACCTTTCAATCTCAGGGGGTGAGCGCAAATATTTAACGAAATTAGGGATTCCGGCAAAAGCCGGCATCCCACTGTCACCCCCGCCTGCACCCCTTGCACCTCGTCTAAACCCTGGGCGATACACAACAGTCTGGACAAACAGTCCTGTCGCAGGTCGCAAACATGAAGCCCGGGCACGTTCGAATCGAAATGTAAACAGATATATCCTCGCTGGCGCAGGGGTAATTCTGCCAATACATTTTCCCTCGATGTTAATTAAACAGAGGAAAAAACGCACTCAACGAGTGAATGTGAACTGAAAAGAGCCGCCCACGTTAAAACTACATACGATGGCAGTCTATGTTGAATCTATTTGCACTGCGCCAAAGCATATTATTATCACTCTTCTCTCTACCGGTCGAGTCGACAAGCGTCTTTGCGTGACTGAAAGAATTACGGAAGTCTGCGCGCTTGGGGGGCAAATTACGGATGAATATATGGGCGCTGTGAATGTCTGAGTGATAATTTGTTTTTCATCGTACCGCGTGGAGAAATCACCACGTTCGCCCCCTAATTACACCCATGTATAATTATAATGTACCCGAACGTCTGCAATTACCTCGAACAATCTCGAAATTTATTCTAAAGAAATTGGGCTGTTGATAAATAACTTTAGACAAGTTTTTGCAGGCTTGCAATTAAATTCTATGGTAGTCTTATGTTCTTATTTCATTGTTATAAGTTTATTATAGCTTCTTGTTTGACAATTTTCAACGAATAAATTGCAGTTGATTTAACTATATTATATAACCCTTTTTCGTTGGAGAAAAAATAGACAGCCTTTCGGAATAAGAGCAAAATTTAACACTGGACATAAACACTTTATCGATGTTTTACAATTTTGTTTATTTAGTACAACGCGCATTTCGGCGCGAAGCATCGTCAGGTATTGGTACCTTCAGACATTTATAAAATTAATCAATATTACATTAAATAATGGATTAGGTGCCTATAGACAGGTTGAATCTAGTAAAGTGTTTTATAGTAATCCTTTTCAAATGTTCCTTTGTCAATCAGAATTGCTATCTATCCCATAGTATATTATACAACATGGAATATTACTCATTTCCCACGAAATTGACAAATGGATATACACGTATGACAAAAGACGTACATGTATACATACATATTATACGTTATACATACGTGTATAACGTGTATAATAATATTATTTGCGATTGGTTTATTTTGTTCCTCATGCAGTTTCATAATCTACATTTTTCAATTATCCTTTTTTGACAGTACGTCATTCATTATTTATGTGAATAGAATTTGTTTGATACATCCATGTATAATTTATTTAAAACAATGTTTTATCTTTCCTCTTGATAAAGCATTGTTTTAACTGACAATTAGCTTTGAAACATCATTTTTTCAGTATCAAAGGAATAATAGTGGATTATTCTATTCATATAAAAATAATACAAATATTTCAATTATCAAAAAAATAGATACGTCAAAACGCAAAAGAATATATACAATTTTAACTAACATGAACAGACATGCGGGCAGTGAGGCGTAATAAACAAGTTCACTGTTTCACGAATTATTAAATATCCAATACAGTGAAACATGCCACGTAGAGAATGTCAAATTTGAAACTAAAATAATCTCAAAGAATTTAGCTACCCACATAGAAAGGAGATACCAATAGACATAAATTTGAAAAGCGTCCTATATACTTTCGGTCGTGTCTGTTTAATATTACTCCAAATTTAACAACCTTTAACAACCTTTCAGTTTCGCCAACAAACGTATAAAGTTAAAGAACACGCAATGGACGTAAATTTAAACAGCAATAAAAAATATTGATAGTTGACTCAATCCTTGATGGATGGCCCATGTCCTGTCAAAATACCCCCCGAAAAAAGTCTGTACTCATTTTATTTACTTTCAACGTGCTTGGGAATAATCCTCTATCGTAACTTAACACCCACCGCGCGCACATTTCCGCTCGATCCCAGACACTTTCACCTCAACGATACGTGCCGAAAATCTATTTACACTTGATTTATTCGCGCAAATTGTGCTTATTTTTATTGTGCTCGTCCAGGTTTTTTATATTCCATCCCCGTCCGTGCGCTCCACGCACTGACATATTGCACAGAAATGTGAAAGCACGAACTTGTTTACGGCGCTGCTGATCGCAAACGTGATCATTAATATGAAGTAGTTGTGAATAGAAAATAGGAAAAAAAAAACTCGCATGTAAACCACTCTCCACCATCTCAATACCATACCAGTCAAACCTTTCCCAACCCCCAGGGGAAGTGTGCTCGCGTATGTATGTTAGTGGGTTTCGTGAGCCGAAACGTGGCCCTGCAGTTGTAATGCAATAGAGTTATTGGGCAAAGGGCATTTCGCTATTCCTAGAGGATACATAAAAGTCCGCGGTGGCTAGAACAAGTCGTGAAACGCACACACCCACATATACTCGCACATAACCACCCTTACCGAATCCGCATACATCCCGGAATGATGATGCTCAACGCTCTCTCCTCGCCGTCGTCCGGTGGGAGCATGGCTAAGCAAAAACAAAGAGGCCTTGGCTTGAATGAGCACCGTCAGCCGTTAGGTCGTTTGCGACTTTTACTGCATATTAGTCCTTCGGCCCCCGCGCGCACTCCTAAATCCCCCCTCAATCCACCGCTTACTAACCTCACCTAATGTCGGTCGTGTGCAGTGACAATATGTTCCAGCTTCCATGACCCGACTGTTGTGGGCATTTCGTTTTAGTTTAATCAGGTACTATGTCGTTATCCCTCGCATATTTCTATTTCAACTTTGCCATGACTTTGACGGCTTCATGTTGTTCGCAAATTGGAAAAGTTCAACGCTGAATTAGTTTATGTCTGTTTGCCTTACAGGGCTTTAATTATAAACTTATTTAGTATTTAAATTTCTTTCATGGCATGCGTCATATGTGAATTTAAAATGTTTGTAGAAACTTCTACAATTGTATCTGTTTAAATCTGATAAATCTGGGTTAGTGTTTGGCTGGTTTAGGTTGGATTAGATTAGGTTGTGACCAACCTAACCCTGACCTAAAATGTAGATTGGGCTACGTTAGATAGGGTTGGATTAGGTTGGTTGAGCTTGAGTTAAATAGAATGAAGAAGAGTCAAGTTGGGTTAGATTAAGTTAGGTTGGCTTAGGTTATGACGGGATAAGTTAGATTGGGATAGATTGGATTAGATTAGGTTAGGTTGAGTTATGTTGGGTTATGTTGGGTTAGGTTTGGTTCAATTAGATTAGATTGGATTCGTTAATATTAGGTTGGGTAAGGTTGGATAGATTACATTGGGATTTGTTAGGTTACTTTAGGTTGAATTAGATTGCGTTAGGTTAGAATGGGATGTGTTAGGTTACTTTAGGTTGGATTAGCTTGGGTTAGGTTAGAATGGGATGTGTTAGGTTACTTCAGGTTGGATTAGGTTGGGTTAGGTTAGAATGGGATGTGTTAGGTTACTTTAGGTTGGATTAGGTTGGGTTAGGTTAGAATAGAATGTGTTAGATTACTTCAGGTTGGATTAGGTTGGGTTAGGTTAGAATGGGATGTGTTAGGTTACTTTAGGTTGGATTAGGTTGGCTTAGGTTAGAATGGGATGTGTTAGATTACTTTAGGTTGGATTAGGTTGGCTTAGGTTCTGAGAAGGTTAGGTTACGTTCTGTGAGGAGGAGTTAGATTAGGTAGTATAAAGCAGGGTTGCGTTGAGTTTGGATGGCCTAGATTAGGCTTGATTAAGTTGCGAAAAGTTACAGTTAATTATGTAGTATAGATTAAATTACTTTGAGGTCAAAGTCAATATGAATAGGTTCATTTGCAGTAAATTACGCAAGGTTAGGAATCAGGCAGTATAAGACAAATCCCATTTCAAGATAATGTAACTAACAACTTTATTACGACGCTGATTACAAACTTTTGCCAACACGAGACCTAAGTAGATGCGCTCGCGTAATAAGATGACAATGTGATTTTGATGAGACGGGCATTAAAGCGGATTACTGCCCGCCTGATTACGTTTTATTGCAGATTCGCGCGCGTCATGCTGACTACTCCTAATACCACCGCGACAGGGGCAAGTAATCAATTATCCTTACGTTTGCGTTGTTTGCATTACGCATACATTCGCTATGCTCTGGGCAATTCTCGTGCTTTCTCACCCTCGCGCAATACCGCCGAATTCTTTCGGCCAGGAGATGCTGTTTTTTGCACGATTTTTTGATCGCCTACTTCTCCCAAGCTTATTACACTTTGCATAAATCAAATATCCGAATATCGCCTGTGAAAGAGCGCAAAAACGGCGCGAAAAACGCGCGATGACGAAAACAAATTGCGATTGGATTTTCGGGTTACGTGTCATGCGATTACCATTATTTTTTAGTTACTTTCGAACGGGATTTGTTTTTTGTGATCATTTTCTTGTTAAATATTTTATGTATATCATTTATTTTTCAAGCAGTTAGGTTCTTTTTCATTCAAAGATTGTACAATGAAAAGGAGGAGTGTGTTTTTGACCATACAATTGAAGGAAAATTAAATATTATCATTATTATTTGTATTTTGGGATTTTCATTATAAACTTCTGTTTGATTATTTAAGTTCTCGCAATGGTTCTAAAAAAAATCTAAAAATTGAATACTGCAAATATAAAATAATCATATGTTTTTCATTGGTTTACCTAATGGCCGCCAACATTTATTACGTTGTTCGCATAACTATTGCGTTTGAAATATTGGCGTGAGGGCTAAAGGTATTATTGTGGTTTAATCATTTTTCGTGGCGTTTTATTTCATCGACGTTATACTAACTACAAATCCAGATACGTAACCAAATTGTGTGACTGTTCTCCTTGCACTCCCAATCAGCACATCCACGTTTGCAATTAACGCAGTAAATAAGAAAATCTGTGCGGATAAAAATACAATAAAAACAAACCAGACTCGCGCTGTGGCGAACGGCCGCAGGTTACTTTGGGACCTTATTCACCCTCCCATTCCACAACACTTTGTAATTCGTTGGATTCTAATGCTGCGTCACCAGGGAGGCCACGGACCATACACGTGTTAGCTGAGACTGCTTAGTTGCTTGGTCTGTGATTCTGGGTATGAGCACGATGGCGTCCTATAGAGAAAGTGGCCGTGACAGTTTGTAGCAGAACTAAATGAATTGTGACGGCGGGAACACATTCCCGAAGCCGATGTAGCTGGAAGAAGATACGGAAAGTGATAATACCGCGAGAAGGGTTTGTGGCCAGTAGCCGTTTACAAGATTTAAGTTTTCCCTTATACATCCAAACGCCTTATATGATTCAACTCCTTTCCTTACGTGACAACTCAGACAATGGGTAGTTGTCGGCTTGTAATCTTCTGATTTCTGGACGTTCAATTCCAGAGGTAGCGTGTTCAGCCCTATCATAATGGGCTGTCAACTCAATACACGTCCTCCTTTATTTTGCTTGACCAAGTGCATTCACCATGCTATGAAAAAGTCACTTTACCGTCCGTGCACAATATTTTAAAGAAAAAAAAATTAAAATCGGATTGTTAGTTCCTTAGATATGCGTTGAAAGAACCGTAACGCTTTCGGCACCCCTTCACCAACTTACTCCCCAAGGCAAGCGCGTGTGTAGAAGTTTAAATTCGAACATTATTCACAAAAAGTTTACATTTATTAAGAGGATAGGCAATTCTGCCTTGCTTTTCTGCCCGATAGTTATGTTAGCAAGTCAAGCGAGTTTTATTTACTAAAACTTTTGATCAGGACAATAGGAAGTAGAAATAAAGAGAAATCTTTCTCCACAAATTTGTGGCAAACCCCCATTTTTGTATATTTTACAAATGAATCAAATATTTTTCAAAAGAACTATAGCAAGAAAAAAGCTAGGTAAGAAACAGAGTCACATGACACATACGAGTTTGCAATAACTTTCATTACAGTTACATCTATGAAAATTTCCAAAGTGTGACAGAACTGTTAAATGTGGTCCTAGTTATGCTGATTGGCTTACTCCAGATCTTCTTCACTTGAAGTTATCATAATTAGATTATTACTTTTGGCTTGGTCTAATTAATTACAACTTATGCGACTATGAAAGGACTTCACTATATATTGACTATATACAGATGTGGCGTACACAAAATACAATACAATTTAAATGATAATATAAATTAATCATAACTTAAACCTATTAATCAAAACTTGTAAATCAGCGAATTTCTGGGAAAGTTAATTTAATTCATACCTAAAATAACAGAGTACTTATAGCCTAAACAAATTTACCTGATCCTGGTCTAAGTTTACCCGATCCTGTAAAACGCACGTCAACAAATTAGAAAATTCATAAAACATCACGTTAAATCGAAGTACATGATTGCAAGTGCAACCTACTGCAAACACTGCTGATACAACCAAAAATTAGAATCAACGAACTTCAATGTATGCATAACATAACCTAGAAAACGCTGACACCCAAAGTTGTAACGGCGTCAAGCACGAGCACATGCACCTATCTGCGCCGCCCCATCTAAAGCTATTGTATAAATATTAATAAAAATTTAATTAATTTTATCCGGCGCGTTCCTGCGGCCGCAGTCATAAATAACGCGCGCAGCCGCGAATAGGTTAGAAAAGGGCCTAAGAAAATCCGCGCGCCACCGGCCCATTAAGTTGTGTGATGAATTAATAGCAGCTACTTGTTATGCGTGCGGCGCAGAACGAATATAATCTGAGCGGAAACGCAAACTTCATCAGATTTCCCGCCGCGGTGTACACATTCGTGTGGCTCGGTGGGTTGGTGGAGTTTTAGACACGTGTTGCTAGCGATCCCCGAGAGCTTTGCGCAGTTGGCGCCGCCTTTCTCCACCGGGAGAAAGGATTGCGCTCAAAACGAGTAAAGTACGTGCTTTTCATATGCTACAGTCGATTCGTAATGCCACGTGGCACGAATTCGGCTTACGTGTCCAAATGTACGCTAGTAAAAGAGGGTGGTCGTTATTCTGAGGTTGGGCAGCTGTTGGTTGGGTTGAGGTTAGTCGGATTCTGGTTAGGAAAAGGCTAAATTTTAGTTTTAGATTGAATAAAGCGTTGTTTAAGGTTTTGTAAAGCAGGATTGACGTTGGATTGAGGTTCGGCTCAGTTTAGGTTATTACAGATTAGACTAGTTTATGTTGTGCTAGATTAACTTTGGTAAATTTACCTTTACGTTATTTTGGGGTTGAGCTGCTGTTGGTTGGGTTGTGATTTATTCAGGTTGGTTGGGTTAAAAAAATACTGAATTATAGATTTGGATTGAATTAAGGGTGTTTAAAATTTTGTCAAGTTGGATTGATGTTGGGTTGAGGTGCAGTTTACTTTAGACCATCTCAGACTAGATTAGTTTATGGTGTGCTAGGTTAGATTAACATTTGTAGACGTAGTAAACTCTTCTATCATGTACGCCGTGCCAGCATGGCATTAGGGGACAAACAAGTCGAAAAAAAAACAAGGAAAAAAACAGGGATAGGGTATCCTAATCAGACCGTTCTGTGTTGCAATAGGCGGAATAGGAGGCTGCTGGGCTTTCTAGGACCCTGGATCAGCTCGTTGACAAGAATAAAAGGGTCGAGGACCCCATGCTTTCTTGATAACGAAAGGGTAAAATAGGAATCAGTCGTAAGAGTATCCGTAGGCTCATCCCCATTATCAGCCAATGGTTTGACAAACGTCACGGGGAAACGAACCACTGGCTGACGCAATTCCTGACTAGTCATAACTGCATTGGCGAGAACCTGTAATAAATTGGCTAGGGTTCTAAGCAAGAATATATGTCCTGTGGAGACGCCTAAACGCACTTTCTTCCCGTGAAAGAAGTAAAAAAACGACCGTCGAACAGGAACTCAAGAAGTGCATTTCAATAGAAAACGAAGTTGCGCTGCCAGTCTTGAACGAGAGCATCTGGAGAACATTTACGTCATATATCAAAAGCGCATCCTATCCTGTCCACTCATGGTACCATACCTAACATGGTAGTCCCTGTAGGAGGTTAGGAAAAAAGAAGAGGGGCAGTCGATATCAAAATGCGCTTCAAAGCTACTTCCCAATTCCGAAGGGTCACTTGCTCCAGTTAGCAGCCGACTACGCCCAAAAAAGGTTAGATTAACATGTGTTAGCGGCTTACCTTTGGAGTGGTAGTTATATTGAGATTGGCTTATGGTTAATCGGCTTCAGGTTCGTTATGTTGGGATATGGACAAGGCTAAATTTTAGTTTTGGATTAACTTAAGGGGTGTTAAGGTTGTGTAAAGTAGGATTGGCCTTGAATTGCGATTCGGCTGAGTTTAAGCTATTACAGATTACACTAGTTTATATTTTGTTAGGTTTGATTACCAAAGGTTAGGTTAAGTTAGCTTAAATAATCTCGCGAATGGGACTACCAAGTTATTAAATCAATATATTTCCGTCGTACAAGAATGTGCGCAAGGGGCACTTCTCACGAAAATGCCTCAACAATGTTGTTCACTAAGATAAAAAAGGAATAACATATAAGTTTCAATGATTACACTCAGAGCCGTAAGACCATGAAATAAAACTAATAAATACCACTTTGAATGTAAAATCTAAACGCCGTAATAAGGATATTATCTTTTGAAATTAAGAAAATATTTAATTGTTAATGGATGTAACTATCTGGTCATACGTAGAGGTCCGATTCTAGGCTGCTAGCGAAGCACTACACGTGTCAGTGCTAAAGGCAATGAGTAAAATGCTGAAGTCGCAAATTCCTGAGCGCCTTGCTAGAAAGTTCCAGGATATTCTAGAATTTTAGATTGCGCGCGAGTTGTCTGCAACTGGGCGTCAACCAATAGCGGGAGACTTAGTTCAAATGGAAAACGCGCTAAGTAGGAGATTAGGTCGGAGAAGACACCGATGACCCATACAATGTAAGCGGCGCATAGTCGCGGGGCAGTTGATGCGGAATCCTACGGTCAACATTGGAAATCAGTGCGAAACTGTTACATCGTCGAGTTTAGTATTTCACAATAAGTGTCCAACTGCCCGAGTGTCTGAAGTATCTAGTATTCGTCATCCCTTGTAAAGATGCCTATCACTTATTGGTGACTCTTTTGTAATGTTCACATCTCTGTATCTTTGCCTATTTCTTGTTATCTTAAATATATACTCGTTATGAAACATATTCTGCTCGTCGTTATTTTATCTATCATTGTTATGCCAATCGATCTTAACCGGTCCGTCACGCTAGCTGCCACCCCATTTTATCTAGGTTCAGGAGAAGGTATCCTGGTCAATAGCAAATCCTCAACGTGTGATACCCACACACACACACACACACACCCGCAGCGTGACAATAAAAAAGAAAAGAATCCTTCATAAAACCTCAAAAATACATACTTTTCATATGCTACACTCGAATGGTATCGCATATACCAGCTGTGCGGTCGTTATTTCGAGGTTGGTTTGAGGTTAGGATCGGCGTCGCACCGGCAGGGATGCACGAGCGTAATGGGCAATTTTCGCTGGTTTTTCTTACACTCGCAATTACTCATGTCCCGGCTGTACGCCATAAACCTCTGACAGTTAATAAAATGATAGTGCTTTAACGGCTCATTAAACTGTGAAGAGGCGCAGATGAGAGGACAAACATCTCGTCGAAGATCTGGCGCTCACCACCACCAACATCGGCTACGGCAATGGGATGGATATCATTATGGACTTTCCAGGCTTTTACGATTTGTTTATTTGCGTAATCGGAAATATTCCGCTGATAACCTATATATCGTATGGATAATTTCGTTTTTCTCGTAAAATTTAATTCGCAGAGTGGCATGATATTCATTTACTCTGAAATGTCTTTTAAACGTTAATTGTGTTTTTAAATTTATTTGACCCATAAATTATGTACATAGGTTAATAGGTTAGCGTTGATTAAATGGCGGGTTAAATTATTTCAAATTGTTTTCTTAGGATAGATTAGGATAGCGTAGTTAATTTTGGGCAAATATAGTTTCATAGCAAATAGTCAATTTAGGTTATGTTTGATTGAAGGTTATGTTTATTGGTTAAGGTTAACATAAAATTTGTATTTGTTTAATTGATTATATTAGCTTAGGATTTAATGAACGATGGTTGGGATGGGATGAGGAGGTGTTGGACTGAACAGGTTTATATAATCAATGTGGACACCTAGGAACACATTCTATCTCTATGCACTACGGCCACTTCCAGTCACTTGCAACTCAACTTAGAGTGCAATTTATACGATTCATTTTGTTTCCTCCGCGGCTTTACAACCCGCGTTACACCATCTACAATGTCCATCATCATGAGCGCATACACATTTACTTTTGAGGTTATTTGCCCTAGGCTTGAGTTTACCCAGGGAAGAGGTCAGTTAGAAGTTGGCATCAGACTGACAATAGTCCTAAACAGTCAATTTAAGCGTAGTTATCAATTATTAATAATTAGATTAGGTTTTACTTTAGCAAAGTCGGATTGCATCATCAAACTCTGTTTTTAAGATCGAAATTGTTGTTGAACAGATATGCTCGAGCAAGAATGACTTCGTTTGATTAAACATTTATTGTGTAGTATAAATTAGAATTAGTTAGCTTAAAGTTGTTTTTTTTTTTTATTTTACTTAATCAACAACCTTTTTCTACCACATAGTGGTGTAAGGGATTAGTAACTTTCTCCCGGCCCGATCCGTTCGCGCTACTGATGGCACTGCTCTGAACTCTTGAACTCTAGGTATTTTTTCCGGGGACCGTTGCGATATATTAAATAAGGCACAAGTTGATATATGTCGCAACTACCCCCGAAAACGGATAAGGGTGGAATAAGCCGCAAGCAGGACATGCGCGACAGCGTTATACAGTGTCGAAGATCTGGTAGTAACTGGTGCATGTTGGATTGTATACCATGGTTTGGCTTGTGACATAATTATATGTACATATCACGGTCAGGCAAACCTAGAAATAGAAACTCCAAGCAAATAATATAAGATAATGCTAACTTATAACTTCTTATCTATATCATTTATCAAATTACTCTATTCCACGCTTACATGGGCTATATAATATATTATCGCATCTAAACAATATTTCCTTCAAAATCCAAGTTTGGAGAAATAAACCCACTGAAAAATATCTTCCAAGAAAAGGTATTTCACCTTTTACCTTCAGTTATTTAAATAATACAACTTTTTACGATAATTTATTATTTGCTGCAAAGTCGTAAGACACTCTTGTTTATTTGCTACCTGAAAACTTAAAATCTAATAACACCTAAACTCTTGGCGCTCGCTGAGCTCTCAACAACGACGACAAAGGTGTCGTTGTTGTCGACTTGGCGCCGCCGCGTATGGAGGTCACAAACAAGCAGATAAATTTTCAAAAATACTGATTTTACTACTTACAAACGTGCGCAGCCCCTCTCCCACAAAATAACTCAATTTATCAAGTCAAACTTTTCAAGGAGTGCTTACAGCAAAAGTTTCAAATTAATTGTTCCTCCATACGAATCGCACATGAATATCAATAAATATGCAACCTCAGAAACTGGGTTAACTTGAAAATCGCCAAAATTCGGGGATTTTAAAGTAATTGAAATTTATTACATGCATAAATTGTGTTATTTTCAATTTATCCAAATATTTGCAGTAATGTTTTTTATTTATTATGTACACTCTGAAAGCAATTAAACAAATAACAGGTCTTATAAAACTTTTAAATTATAATAGTTTATAACGATACAAGAGTGGAAACAGCGTTTTTGGGCACGCGCTATTAGCATAGCGAGAGCCGCTAGCTGAAAACCAATAGCCGTTTACACACGAGTATCGTTCGCTATTTTTCATACGTTTTAGAAAATTTTTGTTTCAAAGTCTTTTTAATGTATAAAATAAAGAGGCCATACCGACATGCATTGGTACATTTCATTCGTTGCTTATCGAATTCAGCTCCTAATGATTTTCACGCACTCTTACTGCCAATATCTCCTTAACGAAAAATACTTATATAAATCACTTAAATTAATGAGTTTCATTAGTAGTATGAGTAGTAGTAGTAGTAGTAGTAGTAGTAGTAGTTTGGACTGCAGTGAAAGTAGGGGGGAGAATTTCCGAGAAATTCAGTACAGTCGGGTTAGGCAGGGTTGCCCAATGAGTCCGCTCCTGTTTAATCTGTACATCTCGGAGCTGGAAGAAGTAATCAAAAAAGGGTAGGATGGGGGTGTGGTTGTGGGAAAGTGCAAAGTGTGGATTTTAGCGTATGCGGATGATGTAGTGTTACTAGCAAGAACGAGGGAGGGTATGAAAGCAATGTTGGGAAGGGTGGAGAAATATATGGATAAACGTGGCTTGAAGGTGAATGTACAGAAAACGAAATGGATGATATGTAAAGATGCAGGTGGACGTCAGAGAATTCAAAGGCTGGAATGGAAGGGGGAGGAAATTGAGAGAGTGTATGTGTTCAAATATCTAGGATATCTGTTTACGTACAATGGAAAATGGAATGAGCATATGAGATGGATGCAAGGCAGAGCACGGTGCGCATGGGGCAGGATTAAGCGGAAATGGGAGAATGTATAGGGGAATAACTGGGACATCGCACTGAGAGTATGGGATGCTTGTGTGAAGCCCATACTGATGTATGGTGTTGAAGTATGGGGCATGCGTGAATGGGAGATTATTGAGAGGGTTTCTTGGTTTCTCAAAGACTTTCTGAAACTGGAAAGATCCACTCCAAGTTATATAGTGTTGCGGGAAACAGGGAGACGGTCCATGAGATGGGAGAGTATCTATAGAGTTGCAAGATATGAAGAATATGTGTATAGAATGGGTGATGAGAGACTGGTTAAATATGTTTGGGAATTATCTGCAAGGAGGTCAGCGAGTGCTTGGGCTAGTGGTAGGATAAAGGCGTATGAACCGGTAGGATTATCAGACATGGCGGTGGGTAGGTTGTTGATAAGGAATGAGTTAAGCGTGAAAGTCAGGACGATAGGAGGGGAGGTGGAGGAGCAGGAATGGCAAAATAATATCAAAAGAAGCACATATAATCCACTATACCAAGCAGTGCAGACAATCGGGATGAGACCCAGATATATTGGCGATAGTGAGCTAAATGTGGCTGATAGAAGACTGATAGCTAGAGCACGGTGTGGATCGGAAGAGAGAGGATGGAAGGTGTAGATGAGAGATGAATATGTCAGGTGTATCCTATGTGGAAGGGGGAGGGATTACTGGGAGCATGTTGGGTGTGATTGAATAGGAATGAAAGAGGTGTGGGCGCGCGATTGCCAGGGGAAAAAAGGGGAGTGAAAGAGTGGCTGAGTGAGGATGGGAGGGGGGTGGCAATTTTGAAGGTGATAACGAAGCGGAAGGAAACAACGCGGACTGGACTCCTACCTACCAGCAACTACGGGAAGGCGTCTAATTGAAGGTACCTAGGGAGTGAAATAGAGTGAATGTACAGAAGAAGTAGATCAATTACTTTTTGTTGAAATTGCAATTATATAATTAAGTTAATTAAGTTCTGTCCAAGAATATTTAGGATTTTTTTTACAATGAATATATGCAATGGAATTGTTGGAAGGAATATGCCAATAAAGGTTGTCTATATAGTAGTAGTAGTAGGAGCGCACTCAAAAGGCTTTTGACGTACGCTTGATGATTTTGGCGCACTCTTACTTCTAATCACTTGTTTCCAGCCGTTCGTCAAAGTCGCCTTTCGATGCATGCATACGAAAAAATCTTAAATTATATGCACACGTCGAATTGGCGTAGGTTATCTTCAGTTTATGGTAAAATATGTTTTTTTTCTCTATGGTTAAGTTATAGGAAAATATTAATTTGCGCTGTAAATAGCAAATTTATGTGTAATAAACCTGAGAAACTATAGATAAATGCCTAAATATATTCCAAGAACAATTTGTTAGAACCAAAGGGACGTTATAATCATTCTTGAGGAGAATATTTTGGCAATTTCATCTAACCTTGGGCGTAATAACAGCATCATTAATTGGAGCATCTGCCGAGAATGTCGGCCTAATCCAGTCTGTCACTCACGCCTGGCTTAAATCTTCATCCACATCAGCATCCCACCTCCAGCCAAACCACAACTGCCAGACTAGGTGCATTTATCATTCCTTGCGAGCAGATATTTTATTTACGACAACTACAACCAGGCGCAGCTGTGCAATCAGGTTAGCCCTAACGCCGACGTTCACATAACCTCAACGTCAGGTTATGCACGAAAGTGTTGAGCCTTGTTAGTGGACGACCACCGGATGTCACGACAAAGTGTTTACGATGTAAATGCTTTCTTTTCGCGGGTGGACGCCCACCGCGCGCTTACACCAAGTGGGCGCATTTTAAGCAAATGCAGCATTTGCATGACATTCGCGGATCATTGCCTAACGTTTTCGGCGCGCTCGGGGAGCGCATTTGCATAAAAGGGGAGCGGGTAGTGGGGAACGGTCGAGGTGGAGTGTTAAAAAGACGCTAAAACATGCGGAACGCCAAGGAACAACGCGTATTATTTCCTCGCCGTTGCTGCGCTGCTTTTATTTGCGCACTGCCGTGAGTCTTAAATCGCGAGATGGGCGAATATAATACAGTTATGCTTTCTCATTTAGCTGTGAGCCCCCATTCTATTTGAATATACATTTCACATTTTGTTTTATGCTTTGCGACATGAAACTTTGTTGCTTTGTTTATTATTTAAACAGGCTTATTTTAGAATATGTTGAAGATTTCGCAATTTCAACAGGGTAATAAATTTCAATTATACAAAAAAAACCTTTGGCGATATTTATTCTATCCTACTTTTGCATATTTGCATATTTATTTATAATCGTGAGTGATTTCTATCCCGGAACATCTAATTTTAAATGTTTTGCTACGTATCAAAAATGCTTTTTATGCCAAAAAGATTTCTTATAAATTTTGAATTATAATTTGAAGAAGAACAAAGAATAGATTTCTTGATGACTTAAATTTTTGTGATATAACTTCATTTGACATTTAAACAAGTAAGAAAATCAGTGGAATTATTCGATTGTATATCAATTAAAGTCATGTTTTCACTGCGGGACAAATCGCCATGTGATGACGTTTGCGTTGAGTGCAGATTGGAAGCGACTGACATTCGAATGCGGATTTATTGTACGATTTCATTGCTCATTTATATTTCGCATTTATGGACAAACTGAACAAACCAGTTGTGAAACATATTAAAATAAGTTGACGTGATTAACGTGGGATCGATGCAGAAAATTGTACAGTTTTAGAAATTGCAAACATATTTCGTCATATTTCATCTAATTAGAATCAAAAAATCTTCGCGAAGCTGTGTGGGGATACATTTGGGAAATTAATATCGGTAAAGGGCTAAGATATTGATGAACTCATCGATATTGCTTTCTTAGCCCTTTGCCGATTTGTTTTCATTTTTAAACGATCGAAATAGAGCAGTCCTTGACGTTGGGACGGAGGGATTGTTGTGGGACGGAGAAACTGTGGTCTCATTCAAATGTCTAAGTGTCATAGTGAACTATTAAGGCTCATGGATACCACACATAGGTTGGGTAGAGGAGAAGACCATAAAAGCTTGCATAATGATTAATGAAAAATGGACGAAGTTGTGGGGTGAAAATTGGATGATGTCTATGCGAGTATAAGCGGGTGGGGCACGACATTTTTGGTAAGCGAATATGACTAAATGGTGTTGGTAGAAGCAGCAGGGAAGGTCACAAGTGCGCTGGGAGAATGTTGGTGTAACACAAAGCATGGTATAGAATTGATATGGAGAAGTCTCCACATCTAAAGTTCTAAAAAGTTTTATGGAGAGAGATAGAAGGTATACGGTATAGTGTAGAAGTATGTGCACATTGGTATTGTTATCTTTTGTGTTAT